>JAUUDW010315672.1:0-13441 GCA_032361385.1 Panulirus guttatus
AGTATCACTGGTATACGTCTGCAGTACATGATTATTTGTATTGGTCACCAGCCCATGATCATTGGTATGGGTCTACAGCACATAATCATTGATATGTGTCAAGCACATATGATTCTTTGTATTGGTCAACAGCATATGATCATTGGTTTGGGTCTGCAGTACATGATTATTGGTATGGGTCAACAGCACAGAATCATTGGTATGGGTCAGCAGCACACGATCAATAGTATGGGTCAACACCATATGATCATTGATATGAATTAACAGCACATAATCATCGGTATGTCTCAACAGCATATGATCATTGGGATAGGTTAACAGCACAGGATCATTGGTATTGGTCTACAGTGCTCGATCACTGGTATAGGTTAACAGCACATGATCGTTATTAGGGGTCTACAGCACATGATCATTGATATGGGTGTACAGTATATGATCACTAGTATGGGTCTACAGCAAACGATCATTCTATGGATCTACAGCGCATCAACAGCACATTATCACTGTTATGGACATAGAGCACATGATCATTGCTATGGGTCAACAGCACATGATCATTGGTATGGGTCTTCAGCACCTGATCATTGGTATGGTTTACAGCACATGATCATTGGTATGGATTAATATCAAGTGATCATTAGTATGGGTCTAGAGCACCTGATCATTGATATGGTTCAACAGCACATGATCATTGGTATGTGCCAACAGTACATGATTATTGGTATTGGTCAACAGCTCGTGATCATTGGTGTTATTCAACAGCACTTGATCAAATGTATGGGTCTAATGCGCCTGATCACTGATATGGGTCAACAGCACTAGATCATTGGTATGAGTCAACAACAACCGATGGTTGGTATTGGCTAACAGCACATGATCATTGGTTTGGATAAACAACTCATAATCATTGGTATTGGTCAAGGGCATATGATCAGTGGTATGTGTCTACTTTACATGATCATTGGTGTGGGTCTACAGCACCTGATCATTGATATGGGTCTAAAACACATGATCATTGGTATGGGTTTACAGTACATGATCATTTGCATGGGTCTACATCACATGATCATTGGTTTGGGGCAACAGCATTTGATCACTGGGATGGGTCAACAGCAAATGATCATTGGAATGTCTCTACGGTTTATGATCATTGGTAGGGGCCTACAGCACAATATCACTGGTATGCATCTTCAGTACATCATCATTTTATAAGTCAACAGCCCATGATCATTGGTTTGGGCCTACAACACACAATCATTGATATGTGTCAAGCGCACATGATAATCTGTATGGGTCAACAGCACATAATCATTGGTTTGGGTCTGCGGTACATGATCATTGGTATGGGTTACCAGCACATGATCATTGGTATGGGTCAACAGCACATGATCATTGGTATGGGTCAACAGCATATGATCATTGATATGAGTTAACAGCACAAGATCATTCGTATGTGTCAACAGCACATGATCATTAGTATAGGTTAACAGCACATGATCACTGGTATTGGTCTACAGTGCTCGATCATTGGTATAAGTTAACAGCACATGATCATTATTATGGGTTTACAGCACTTGATCATTGGAATGGGTATACAGTACATGATCATTGGTATGGGTCTACAGCACATGATCAATCGTATGAATCTACAGCATATCATTGGTATTGGTCTACAGCCCCTGATAATTGGTATGGGTCAACCGCACATTATCATTGTTATGAGCATACAGCACATGATCATTGCTATGGGTCAACAGCACATGATCATTGGTATGGGTTTTCAGCATATGATCATTGGTATGGCTCTACAGCATATGATCATTGGTATGGATTAACATCATTTGATCATTTTTATGGGTCTAGAGCACCTGATCATTGATATGGTTCAACAGTACATGATCAGTGGCATGGGTCAGCAGCATATGATCATTGGCATGGTTCTACATTAGATGATCTTTGGCATTGGTCTAAGCAAATGATCATTGATATGGGTCTACAGCACATGGGTCAGCAGTACATAATCGTTGGTATGCGTCAACAGTACATAATCATTGGTATGGGTCTAGAGCACAAGATCATTGGTATGGGTTAACAACACATGTTGTTTGGTATGGGTCAACAGCCCTTGATCATTGGTATGGGTCAACAGCACAAGATCGTTGGTATAGGTCAACAGCAGATGATCACTGGTATGGATCTACAGCGTATGATCGTTGGCATGGGATAACAACACATGATCATTGGTATGAGTCAACAGCACATGATCATTGGTATGGGTTAACTGCGCATAATCATTGATATGGGTTAACAGCATATGATCATTGGTATTAGTCAACAGCACATGATCACTGGTATGGGTTGACAGCTCATAATCACTGGTATGGGTCTACAGCAATTGATCATTGGTATGGGTTAACAATACTTAATCATTGATATAGGTCAGAAGCTTTTGATCAATGCTGTGAGTCAACAGCATATGATCATTGGTATGGATCAGCAGCACATGATCATTAGTATGGGTCATCAGCACATGATCATTGGTATGGGTGAGTAGCATATTATCGTTGGTAGGGATATGCAGCATATGATGAGTGGTATGGGTGAGCAGAATATGATCATTGGTATGGGTCAACAGCACATGATCATTGGATGGGTCAACAGCACATGATCCTTGGCATGGATCAGCAGCATATGATCAATGGTATGGGTCAACAGTACATAATCTATGATATGGGTCAACAGCATATGATCACTGGTATGCATCAACAGCCCAAGATCATTGGTATGGGTCAGCAGCACAAGATCATAGGCATGGGTTAACAGCATATGATCCCTGGTATGGGATTAGAGCATATGTTCATCGGTATGGGTCCGCAGCACATGATCCGTGGTATGGGTTTACAGCACATGATAACTGGAATGGTTAACAGCTCATTATCTTTGGTATGGGCCTTCAGCACAAGATCATGGGTATGGGTCAACAGCACATGATCACTGAAATGGATGAACAGCACATGATCATTGGTATGGCTCAACACCCCATGATCAATGATATGGGTCAATAGCCAACGATCACTGGTATGTGTCAACAGTACATGATCACTGGTATGTGTCAACAGTACATGATCACTGGTATCGGTCAACATCATATGATCATTGGTCTGGGTAAACAGCACTTGAGTAATTGGATGGGTTTACAGCACATGATCATTGGTATGGGTCAACAGCACATGATTAATGGTATGGGTCTACAGCATATGATCATTGGTATGGGTTTACATTACATGATCATTTGTATTGGTCAACAGCCCATGATCATTGGTATGGGTATAGAGCACATGATCATTGATATGTGTCAAGAGCACATGATTCTTTGTATGGGTCAACAGCACATGATCATTGGTATGAGTCTACAGTACATGATCATTTGCTTGGGTCAACAGCACACGATCATTGGTATGGGTCAACAGCATATGATCACTGATATGAGTTTACAGCAAATGATCATTGGTATATGTCAACAGCACATGATCATTGGTATAGGCTAACAGCACATGAAAATTGCTATTGATCTGCAGTGCTCGATCATTGTTATAGGTTAACAGCACATAATCATTATTATGGGTCTACAGCACATGATCATTGGTGTGGGTGTACAGTACATGATCATTGGTATGGTTCTACAGCACACGATCATTCGTATGGATCTACAGCACATTATCATTGGTATGAGTCTAAAGCCCCTGATACTTGGTATGGGTCAACAGCACATTATCACTGTTATTGGCATACAGCACATGATCATTGCTATGGGTCAACAGCACATGATAATTGATATGGGTCTTCAGCACATGATCATTGGTATGGTTGTACAGCACATGATCATTGGTATGGATTAACATCATTTGATCATTTTTATGGGTCTAGAGCACCTGATCATTGATATGGGTCAACAGCACATGATAACTGATATGGGTCAACAGACATGATCATTGGTATTGGTCAACAGCTCATGATAATTGGTATTAGTCAACAGCACTTGATCATTGGTATGGGTCTACAGCACTTTATCATTGAGATGTGTGTACAGCACATAATCATTGTTATGGATCAACAGCACATGATCATTGGTATGGTTTTACAGCACATGATCATTGTTGTGGATCAGCAGGACATGATCATTGGTTTGGGTCTACAGCACCTGCTCATTGATATGGGTCAACGGAACATGATTATTGGTATGGGTCAACAGCATATGATCATTGATATAGGTTAACACTTCATGACCATTGGTATGTGTCAACAGCACATCGTCATTACGATAGGTTAAAAACACAGGATCATTGGTGTTGGTCATGATCATTGGTATGGATCAACAGCACATGATCATTGTTATGGGTCTACAGTACCTGATCATTGCTGCGGGTCTACAGCACATGATCATTGGTATGGGTCAACAGCACATGATAATTGGTATGAGTTTACAGTACATGATCATTGGTATGGGTCTACATCACATGATCACTGGTTTGGATCATCAGCATACGATCACTGGTATGTGTCAGTAGCACAAGATCTTTGGAATTGCTCTACAGTATATGATCATTGGTATAGCAGATGATCATTGGTATGGGTCAACAGCACATAATCATTGGTATGAGTCTACAGCACATGTTCATTGCTATGGATTTACAGCACATAATCAGTGGTATGTTTCTACAGCCCGTGATAAGTGGTGTGGGTCAACAGCACATTATCATTGGTATTGGTCTACAGCACATGGTCATTGCTGTGGGTTAACAGCACAAGATCATTGCTATTGGTCTACAGAATATGATCAGTGGTATGGTTATACAGCACATGATCACTGGTATGGATTAACATCACATGATCATTGGTATGGGTCTACAGCACCTGATCATTGATATGGGTCAACAGCACATATTAATTGGTATGGGTCAATAGCACATGATCATTGGTATTAGTCAACAGCTCATGATCGTTGGTATTAGTCAACAGCACTTGAAAAATGGCATGGGTGTACAGCATATGATCATTGCGATTAGTCTATAGCACATGATCATTGCTATGGGTCAACAGCATATGATCATTGGTATGGTTCTACAGCCCATGATCATTGGTATGGATCAACAGGACATGATCATTGGTTTGGGTCTACAGCACCTAATCATTGATATGGGTCAACAGCACATGATCATTGGTATGGGTCAACAGGACACGATCGTTGGTATTAGCCAACAGCACATGATCACTGGTATGGCTAAACAACATATGATTACTGGTATTGATCAAGAGCACATGATCAATGGTATGTGTCTACATTATATGATCCTTTGTGTGAGTTTACAGCACCTGATCATTGATATGGGTGAACATCGCATGATCATTGCTATGGATCTACAGTAAATGATTATAGGTATGGATCTACAGCCCCTGGTCATTGGTATGAGTCAACAGCACATTATCATTGTTTTGGGTCAACAGCACATGATTATTGCCATGGGTCAACAACAAGATCATTGGTATAGGTCAACAACACATTATCATTTTTTTGGATCAACAGCACATGATCATTGGTATGGGTATCCAGTATATGATCTTTGTCATTGGTGTACAGCAAAAGATCATTGATTTGTGTTTACAGCACATGATCATTGGTATGGATCTACAGCACATGATCATTGGTATGGGTTCTACAGCCCCTGATCACTGGTATGGGTTAACAGTACATTATCATTAGTATGGGTCAACAGCACATGATCATTGCTATGGGTCAACATCAAAAGATCATTGGAATGGGTCAACAGCACATGATCATTTGTATGGATGAACAGCACATGATCATTGGTATGGGTCTACAGTAAATGATCTTTCGTATTGGTCTACAGCAAATGATAATTTATATGGGTCTACAGCACATGATCATTGGTATGGATCTACAGCACATGATCATTGGTATGGATCTACAGATCCTGATCATTAGTATGGGTTAACAGCACATTACCATTGGTATGGGTCTAAAGCACATGATCATTGCTGTGGGTCAACAGCACAATATCATTGGTATGGGTCAACAGCACATGATCATTTGTATGGATGAACAGCACATGATCATTGGTAGGGGTCCACAGTACATGACCATTGATATGGGTCAACAGCCCGTGATCATTGATATAGGCCAACAGCCCATAATCATTGGTATGTGTCAACAGCACATGATTACTGATATGAGTCAACAACAAATGATCATTGGTATGGGTAAACAGCACTTGATTAATTGGATGGGTTTACAGCACATGATCATTGGTATGGGTCAACCGCGCATGACCACTGGTATGGGTCAACAGCATATGATCATTGGAATGGTTCAAGACATTATCATTGGTATGTTTCAACAGTACATAATCATTGGTATGGGTCACAAGCACATGATCATTGAGTTGGGTCAACAGCCAATGATCAGCGGTATGGTTGAACAGCACAATATCACTGGTATGGGTGAAAAGCACATGATCATTGGTATGGGTCTAGAGCATATGATCATTGGTATGAGTCCGCATCACATGATCATTGGTATGGGCCTACAGCACACGATCATAGGTATGTGTCAACAGCATATGATTGCTGGCATGGGTCAACATCATATGATCATCGGTCTGTGTCAATAGCACTTGATTAATTGTATGGATTTACAGCATACGATCATTGGTATGGGTCAAGAGCACATCGTCAATGGTATGGGTCTGCAGCATATGATCATTGGTGTGGGTGTAGAGTACATGATCATTTTGTATGGGTCCATAGCACATGATCATAAATATGTGTCAACAGCATGTGGTCATTGATATGTGTCTAAAGCATGTGTTCAATGGTATGGGTCATTACCACATGATCATTGGTATGAGTGTGCAGGATATGATCATTGGTAAACAACACCTGATCATTGTTATGGGTCTACAACATATGATCATTATTATGGGTCAGCAGCACGTGATCATTGGTATAGGTTTACAGGACATGATCATTGGTATGGGTCAACAGCACATGATCATTGGTATATGTCTATAGCACATGAACATTGGTATGTGTAAGGAGCACACGATCCTTCGTATGGGTCAACAGTCAACAGCACATGATCGTTGGTTAGGGTCTACAGTACATGATCACTGGTATGGGTCAACAGCACATGATCATTGGTATGGGTCAGCAGGAAACGATCATTGGTATGGGTCAACAGCATAAGATCATTGATATAGGTTAACAGCATATGACCATTGGTATGTGTCAACCACACATGATCATTGTAAAAGGTTAACAACACATGATCAATGGTATTGGTCCACATTACATCATCATTGGTATGGATCAACAGAACATGATCATTATTATTGGTCTACAGTACATGATCATTTGTATGGGTCAACAGCACATGATCATTGGTATGCGTGTACCATGATCACTGGTATGCGTGTACCATGATCACTGGTATGGGTCTATAGCACATGATCATTCGTATGGATCTACAGCATATATTCATTGGTATGGGTCTACAGCCCCTGATCATTGATATGGGTCAATAGCATATTATCATTGGTATGGATCTAGAGCACATGGTCATTGCTATGGGTCAACAGCATATGATCACTGGTATGGGTCAACAGCACATGATCATTGGCAATGATCAACAGTTCATGATCATTGGCATTAGTCAACAGCGCATGGTCATTGCCATGGGTCAACAGCACATGAACATTGCTATGGTCATTGGTATGGTTCTACTCTACAGCACATAATCTTAGGTATGGATCAACAGGACATGATCATTAATTTGGGTCTACAGAACATGATCATTGGTATGGGTCAACAGCACATGATCACTGGTATCGGTCAACAGCACATGATCATTGGTATAAGTCTACAGAAAATGATCTTTGGTATTGGGCTACAATAAATGATCATTGATATGGGTCAACAGCACATGATCATAAGTATGGGTCAACAGCACATGATCGTTGGTATGTGTGAGCAGGATATGATCATTGATTGGTATTGGTCAACAACACCTGATCATTGTTATGGGTCTACAGAATATGATCATTAGTATTGGTCAACAGTACATGATCACTGGTATGTGTCTACATTACATAATCATTGGTATAGGTTAGCAGCACATGATCATAGGTATACGTCAAGAGCACATGAGCACTGGTATGTGTAAAGAGCACACGATCCTTCGTATGGGTCAACAGTCAACAGCACATGATCACTGGTTAGGGTCTACAGTACATGATCACTGGTATGGGTCAGCAGCATATGATCATTGGTATGGGTCAACAGGACACGATCATTGGTATGGGTCAACAGCATATGATCACTGATATAGGTTAACAGCATATGACCATTGGTATGTGTCAACAACACATGATCATTGTTAGAGCTTAACAACACATACTCATTGGTATTGGTCTACATTACATGATCATTGGTATGGATCAACAGAACATGATCATTATTATTGGTCTACAGTACATGATCATTTATATGGGTCTACAACACATGAATATTGGTATGGGTCAACAGTATATGATAACTGGTTTGGGTTTACAGTACATGATCATTGGTTTTGGTATACATCATATGATCATTGGTTTGGGTCAACAGCATATGATTATTGGTATGGGTCAGCAGTACATGATCGATGGAATGGCTCTACAGTATATGATCATTGGTAAGGGTCTACAGCACATGGTCATTGCTATGGGTCAACAGCACACGATCAGTGGTATGGGTCTACAGCACATGATCATTGGTTTGGGTCTACAGCACATGATCATTGGTATAGATTAACATCATATGATCATTGGTATGGGTCTACAACACTTGATCATTGATATGGGTCAACAGCATATGATCACTGGTATGGGTCAACAGCACATGATCATTGGTATTGATCAACAGCTCATGATCATTGGCATTAGTCAACAGGACATGATCATTGGTTTGGGTTTACAGCACATGATCATTGGTATGGGTCAACAGTACATGATCATTGGTATAAGTCAGCAGCACATGATCATTGGTATAAGTCTACAGAAAATGGTCTTTGGTATTGGTCTACAACAAATGATCATTGATATGGGTCAACAGCACATGATCATGGGTATGGGTCAACAGCACATAATCATTGGTATGTGTGAGCAGGATATGATCATTGGTATTTGTCGACAACACCTGATCATTGTTATGGGTCTACGACATATGATCATTAGTGTTGGTCAACAGCACATGATCATTGATATGGGTCTACGTTACTTAATCATTGGTATGGGTCAGCAACACATGATCATTGGTATACGTCTAGAGCACATGAGCATTGATATGTGTTAAGAGCACACGATCCTTCCTATGGGTAATAGTACGTGATCTTTGGTATTGGTCAACATTACATGATCATTGGTATGGATCAACAGAACATAATCGTTATTATTGGTCTACAGTACATGATCATTGGTATGGATCTACAACACATGAACATTGGAATGGGTCAACAGTATATGATAACTGGTATGGGTTTACAGTACATGATCATTGGTTTGGGTCAACAGCATATGATTATTGGTATGGCTCAGCGGTACATGTTCACTGGGATGGCTCTACAGTATATGATCATTGGTAAGGGTCTACAGCACATGATCATTGGTATGGGTCAACAGCACATGATCACTGGTATGCGTGTACAGTGCGTGATCATTGTTATGGGTCTACAGCATATGATAATTGGTATGGATCTACAGCATATGTTTATTAGTATGGGTCTACAGCCCCCGATCATTGATATGGGTCAACAGCATATTATCATTGGTATGTGCTACAGCACATGGTGATTGCTATGGGTTAACAGCACATGATCATTGGTATGGGTCTACAGCACATAGTCATTGGTATGGTTCTATAGCACATGATCATTGCTATGGTATAACACCACATGATCACTAGTATGCGTCTATATCATCTGGTCATTGATATGGGTCAATAGCACATGATCATTGGTATGGGTCAACAGCACATGATCATTGGTATTGGTCAGCAGCTCATGATCACTGGTATTAGTCAACAGCGTGTGGTCATTGCCATGGGTCAACAGCACATGATCATTGTTATAGGTCAACAGCACATGGTCATTGGTACGGTTCTACAGTACATAATCATTGGTATGGATCAACAGGACATGATCATTGGTTAGGGTCTACAGCACTTGATCATTGATATGGGTCAACAACACATGGTCATTGGTATAGGACAACAACACGCGATCGTTAGTGCTGGCCAACAGCTCATGATCATTGGTATGGGTAAACAACATATGATCTTTGGTATTTGTCAAGAGCACATGATCAATGGTATGTGTCTACAGTACATGATTATTGGTGTGGGTCTACAGTACCTTATCATTGATATGGGTCAATATCATATGATCATTTCAATGGATCAACAGCACATGATCATTGATATGGATCAACAGCACATGATCATTGATATGGATCAACAGCACATGATCATTGGTATAGGTCTCCAGAAAATGATCTTTGGTATTGGTCTACAATAAATGATCATTGATATAGGTCAACAGCACATGATCAGTGGCATGGGTCTACAGCACATGATCACTGCTATGGGTCAACAGCACAAGATTAGCGGTATGGATCGACATCATATGATCATTACCTTGGATCAACAGCACATTATTATTGATATATGTCAACGGCACCTGATAATTGGTATGGGTCTACAGTAAATAGATGTTTGGTATTGGGCTACAGCACAAGATCATTGGTATGGATCTACATGATTACTGGTATGGGTCTAAACCGCTTATTATTGGTATGGGTAAGCAGCACATGATCATTGGTATGGGTCTACAGCATATGATCATCGTTATCGGTCAACAGCACAACATCATTGGCATGGGTCAATAGCACATGATTATTTTTATGGGTGGACAGCACATGATCATTGGTAGGGGTCTACAGTACATGACCATTGGTATTGGGTCAAAAGCCCATGATCATTGATTTGGGTCAGCAGCCCATGATCATTAGTATGTGTCAAAAGCACATGATTGCTGATATGGGTCAACAGCACATGATCATTGGTCTGGGTCAACAGTGCATGATTAATCGTTTGGGTCAACAGCACATGATCATCGGTATGAGTCAACAGCACATGACCATTGGTATGAGTCGACAGCATATGATCATTGGTATGGGTCAACAGCCCATGATCATTGTGTGGGTCTACAACACATAATCATCGGTATATTTCAACAGTACAGAATCATTGGTATGGGTCAGACAACACATGATCATTGGTATGGGTCAACAGCACATGATCATCGGTATAAGTCTACAGAAAATGATCGTTGGTATTGGTCTACAGTAAATGATCATTGATATGGGTCAACAGCACATGATCATTGGTATGGGTCAACAGCACATGATCGCTGGTGTGTGAGCAGGATATGATCATTGGTAGTGGTCATCAACACCTGATCATTGTTATGGGTCTACAGCATATGATCATTAGTATTGGTCAACAGCACATGATCATTGGTATGGGTCTACGGTACATAATCATTGGATTGGGTCAGCAGCATATGATCATTGGTATACGTCTAGAGCACATGAGCATTGGTATGTGCAAAGAGCACACGATCCTTCGTATGGGTAAAAGCACATGATCATTGGTTAGGGTCTACAGTACATGATCATTGGTTAGGGTCTACAGTAAATGATCATTGGTATGGGTCAACAGAATATGATCAATGGTATGGGTCAACAGCATATGATCATAGATATAGGTTAACAGCTTATGACCACTGGTATGTGTCAACAACACATGATGATTGATATAGGTTAACGTATGATTAGTGGTATTGGTCTACATTACATGATCATTGATATGGATCAACAGAACATGATCATTATAATTAGTCTACGGTATAGGATCATTGGTATGGGTCTACAGCACATGATCATTGGTATTGGTCAATTGCACATGATCAACGGTATGTGTCTACAGCACATGATCATTGGTGTGGGACTACAGCTCCTGATCTTTGATATGGGTCAACAGCACATGATCATTGGTATGGGTCAACAGCACATGACCATATGTATGGGTGTACAGCTCCTGCTCATTGATATGGGTGTACAGCTCCTGCTCATTGATATGGGTGTACAGCATCCGATCATTAATATGGGTCAACAGCATATGACCATTGGTATGGGTCAACAGCACATGATCATTGGTATGGGTGAACAGCATATGATCATTGGTAATGGTCAACAGCTCATGATCACTGGTGTTAGTCAACGCACATGATCATTGTTATAGGTCTACAGTACATGATCTTTGGTGAGGGTCTACAGGACGTGATCATTGGTATGAGTCAACAGTTCGTGATCATTAGCATGGGTCTACAGCTCCTGATTATTGATATGGGTCAACAGTACACGATCATTGGTATGGGTCAACAGTATATGGTCATATGTATGGGTGTACAGCACCTGCTCATTGATATGGGTGTACAGCATCTGATCATTGATATATGTCAACAGCATATGATCACTGGTATTGATGAGCAGCACATGATAATTGTTACTGGTGAACAGCACATGATCATTATTTTTTGTCAACAGCTAATGATCATTGATGTAGGTCAACAGCATATGATCATTGGTATATGTCAATAGCACATGGACACTGGTATAGGTCTACAGCACATGATCATTGGTATGGGTCAACAGCAAACGATCATTGGTTTTGGTCAACAGCACATGATCATAGGTATGGGTCTATAGCACATGATCATTGGTACTGGTCAACAGCACATGATCATTGGTATAGGTCTACAGTACATGATCATTGGTATGGGTTAACAGCACATGATCATTGATACTGGTTAACAGCAAAAGGTCAATGGTATTGGTGAACAGCACATGATCATTGGTATGGGTCTACAGCACAAGATCATTGGTATGGGTCAACAGCACCTGATCATTGGTATGGGTGAACAGCACATGATCATTGGTATGGGTCTATAGCACAAGATCATTGGTGTGGGTCAGCGGCACATGGTTATTGGTATAGGTCAACAGCACTTGATTATTGGTATTGGTCAACAGCAATTGATCAGCGGTATGGGTCTACAGCATATGATCACTGGTATGGGTCGAAAGCACATGATCACTGATATGGATTACCAGCACATTAATGGTTTTGGTCAACAGCACATGATCATTGGTATAGGTCTACAGCACATGATCATTGGTATGGGTCAACAGCACATGATCATTGATATGGGTCAACAGCACATGATCATTGATGTGGGTCTACAGCACTTGATCATTGGTTTGGGTCA
>JAUUDW010315783.1:2282-13439 GCA_032361385.1 Panulirus guttatus
TTCGATTTCCATTCGGGCTAGTCTTGGGACTCGACCTCCTCTCGTTCACGTTGACGACTGGGTGCGTCTGCGTTGGAGACCCGCGCGATGTTCCTCTGACATTCCTATCGGCATTTGTCGTCTTGACGCCTCCCGGAGGACTTCTGGGACTCCTGGTATACGCAGCATTAGGGTTCGTTGTCGTCTTACGGGGAGGTTTTGGAGGAGGCTGGGCGCTTGGAGAGGACCTCTGCCAACTGCTCACGTTCCTGGCCACCTTAAACACTCCCGTACTGGACGGCGAGGTCGTCTGGCTACCCTGGACCTTATTAGCTGTGGCCCCTGGCGACACCCCGTGGCGACACCCCCTTCCCAGGGGTGATGACGAGGGCTCTGGGTCAGCGGCGGGAGAAGCAGTGGGGAGCTGAAGCGGCTGGAGGGTCGTCAACAGGTGCCTCCTAGTCCCACCTCGACGTATGGAGGCCGTGTGGACGGGTGGACCCAACATGTGGGTGGTGTGGGCGTGGGTGTGGGCGTGGTGGACACCTCATGTCAACCCCACGACAGGCAAGCCTCACGCCTCCAGTACTGACATCATCCATTAACACGACCGATTTCAGTCTCCAGCGTCACCCCTGGAGCCTAACACTTCATACGACTTCATGTTTCGCGTTCCTCATGATTTCTAAAGTCCCAGCATTGTAGTTCACCAGTTAACAGTCTTGTATAACACGATCTTCAGTCTCCAGAGACACTACTAACACTTCGTTCGACTTCATTTTTTCATGTTCTGGATG
The DNA here is from genome assembly GCA_032361385.1 of Panulirus guttatus. NCBI lineage: Eukaryota > Metazoa > Arthropoda > Malacostraca > Decapoda > Palinuridae > Panulirus > Panulirus guttatus. Next base: position 3,059 of record JAUUDW010315783.1, read on the forward strand.
ATACATTTTACGCTAAACCACATCCTCACTCTCCAGTGACATCCCTGAACGCAACACTTCATTTCGCCTCGTTATTCATATTATGCATAATTCTTGTTTCATCTTCGTCAGTACATCTGAACATGAAATTCTACTTCAAATCACATCGTCTGAACCACAATCCACTGATCAAAGTGCTGGAAATTTTCACGATCATTTCATCCCACAAAAACAATATCAGAGAAAAAGAGGGCCAAGTATAAGAGAGTGAATTTGAACATGGAATTAGCACTTCCAGACGCAGGATGACAACGCTGCAAGAGAGAAACAAAAGCTAGTGCCAATAATTTTCGAGTAATACGAATCAGAAACCAAAAATCAAAAATACGATAGTTTTTAAAATCATTTAATACCCTCTAAAATCTCCCTAAAAATGTGTATCCGGTAAATAACCAGATTTGTCTTCAAATAAGATTGGGTTTGTGTGAGGGTGGCTCGAAAAATTTTCCTTTTCAAGATATAACACGAAGCTTAACTGAAGACTTGACTTCATCACCACCTGCAGGCAAAGATTGACTTCAACCGCACGTTACCCTCACAGGAAACACCAAGCGCGTCGTTAAGTACAGGAATCGTGTGCGATCATCGCTTTACAGCGTCGTGGTCAGCTAAGGGTCAGAGGTCAAACCCGTGAGACTGACGGCGAGCCGGTGCGTTTAGTCGTCCCCAGGAAGTGTGTGGTTAACGAAACACAGGCTCTTATATGAGTGTGTGGTCAACGATATACATATTTATGTGAGTGGATGGTCAACGAAACGCGTACTCTTGGGAGTATGCGACCAGCTGAGCATTCTCCTATTAGTATGTGGTCAACGGCGCACATGTGCTCACGAGCAGATGATCAACGAAGCAAATATTCGCATGAGTGGCTGGTCAACGAAGTAAATACTCTTATGATCAGGTGGTCAACGACACCCACACCCTTATGACCACGTGATTAACGATGTGTACTCATGCGTATGTGGTCAATGAAGAAAAAAAAAAACTTATACGTTTCTATACAAAATCATCACGACATTTATTTTCTCATACACGAACACTCGAACACTATTTCGTTTCTTCACCTCATTCCCTTTCCTTTCGTGAGAACTTCAATATTCACACATAAACTTCACATTTCGTCCCATCTGTTCTAAGTAAGTGAAAGTCTCTTTTTTTCTAATCCTTCACTTAAGCAAAAGGTTCAACCTGCTCTCAATTTCACTTACGTTTATAAAACTGTCACATTTCCACATTTCATTCCATGTTTTCTAAGCAAATGAAAGGATCTCTCGTATTTTCCAATCCTTCACTTAAGTAGGAGGTTTCCCTCGCACTGAACTTCAGCTACACTTATAAAAGTGTCTCAATTGCACACCTAACTTTGCACTTGTATTTTCGTTTTCATCAGCTTATTCATAAACCTCAAAACGAGTGATGGGATAAGGTCTTTCCATGGTACACTTCAGTAATATCTTGCAAGAACACTCGTTATCTGATCTATATGATGTGAAACTGAATTAAAAATATTTGAACATTTTTTTCATGTTCCGTAACACGCTTCTTGTTACAATTTTCCTTTGATGATTATTTTCTTAAAACTTCTCGTCCCCGATAGTACGACCCTTGGCTACGACGTTACGACCCTCAAGCACAACGGCACGACGTTAGAGTACGACTCAGGGATGTACCGCCATCATACCTATGGGTCGTACCGTCGTGCTCGAGAAGTGTACCTTCCCGCTCAAGGGTCGTACTAGGGATGTACCGCCATCATACCTATGGGTCGTACCGTCGTGTTCGAGAAGTGTACCTTCCCGCTCAAGGGTCGTACCGTTTTCCTCAAGGGGACTACACCCGAGAATCACGATCTGTTCACATTCACCAATCACCTTCCCTCCTACTCACTGAATGAGGATCTGAGTTTCCGTAAGACGTTCAGGGTATCAAGCAATTACACAATACGATGTCCAGGGCAAACAGAACGACTTCTGTGGCGTGGACGAAGCCACACTCTACCACACACCACACCACACCGCACCACGGCAGCAAGACCGAACCTCGCGAGTGCTTGCTAACCTATGGAGGACAACTTGGGAGGAACAGTAGTCTCCCAATCTCCCCCTTTTCTCCCTCCCCTGATCCAACACTCCCTCCTCTCCCCTCCTCTTAACAACATCTACCGCCCTCCCTACATCACCCCTCGACCATATTCTTCTAGCTTACCTCCCCCTCCCCCCTCCTGCCCACTCCCCCCCCCCCTTCATCCTCCTCCTCCATACACCCATAATGGCCTCCATGAATCTCCAACCAATCTGGAATTTACGACTGAAGAAAGAGAAGGGAGAGAAAACTTTCGCCTCCTTTAATATCACCTAGTTTGCTTAAAGTCACTACATCAGGGGAGAGAGAAATAATATAAAAATGGCGTAATTAAATACTGTCTTGTAACGAGTCCCCGTCCAAGCGACATCGATAAACCTGTAAGAAATATTCCACCCCCGGTCTCACCCACCCCAAACCAAACTCCCCCTCCCCTTTTCCTCCCCTCCCCCCCCCTCGCGTATATCCAGGAGGGGAGAGGGAAGGGCCTCATAATGTTCCAGGAGGTGCGACCAGATGGCTGATGGCCTTCCAGGTCCTTCCAGATCGGAGAGAGAAGAATGAAATTCTACGTAAGATACTGGATCTCCGACCTCGATTCTAAGGTTATCAGTTCTTTAAATGTCAAGTTCTTTCCCACAAGTTTACTTCAAGATACTTTCTTTCATTTTTCCTTCGCCTTCGTACTTTTGTATACAATCAATAAATCAGTCAAAGTTTACTTTGAAAACAAATTTGAGTCAGACACTCATCTTTAATATTACCTAATGTCTCACCATGCTAACAACATACCATGAGAACTCTCACTAATGTTATACGTAAACTTCTCACAACAGGACACAGACTTGTGGGAATATAACCCAAGTACCATCAGTATAATGATATAGATGGTGATGGTGATGAAAACTCTGGTGACGACTGTGATATGAAAAAAAAGAGTATTAAATCACAATCAAATCACCTCCTCAGGTAATATACCATGATGTGTTTACTCTCCTGCCCCTTCAAGTCATCCTTGTCCGGGCTATAACACCGATTACTGTTCCAGACACTCTGAACTGAACACATGCGACGGTCGTGTTTCACTTCACATTTTCGCCATTTCTGATCCTCACTCCTGCAGCTTCCCTGTGACCAACTCACCGCTTCCAGGGGAACGTTTGGAAACATCTTTAATCCATATCTCAGCACAGAAGAAACTGTACATGCATGGGCTTATTTCTTCTGTGCACACACAGTCAATTTCGTCTAAGACATCATCTGTTAATGTAGCTTATTCTGCAAGCTACTGTACTTCACCCTTCCTCCATAATGCTTGCAGTCCACCAACTCTCCCATAGGAGCATTTGCCACCTATAATTTATCCTTCTCTCCTTCTGCAAGAAATACAATCAACTCTCCCCTCCCTTGACTTTAACACTCGAATCATCATATATTTCCCCTCATGCATTCAAGATCTACCGTCCCTCTAACGTATAAAGATACAGAATACGCCATCCCTTCCTAAGTTTGTACTACACAGAAGCTAAGAGCTTCTCTTACATACACACACTGTTATCCTCACTGTGCAACAGATATTGTCTGCCCTCACATTTCCAGCCCCGTCCCACAAGCATTTTCCACTCACCAGACACACATTCCCTGCCCTGTTCCCTCCCTACATGATTCCTCATCACACAGCGCGTCTCAGAAGTCCGTCCGGACACGAAGGCAGAAATCGCTAGTTCCATCTAGTTCAACAAATGTTCAAATTCCATGTCGTGAACTGGCATACACACACATATACACCTCGCACAAACGCAGCACAATGCTGTACTAATCTACTCCACGTTCTCCATCATCGCTTCACATCATTTAGCTCTGCTCTCCCTGGCTTTACCTCTCATCCACTCCCTCCATCTCCCTTTCATTTTGTCTCCATTTCTTCACTCCCCCTCGAACACCGGCTTATGCCTCTCCCTTGCTCGGCTCACATTGTCCAGCCATCCATCCATCTACTGTTATCTCCCTCGCCACCCTTCCAACACCGCCCTTGTTCAATCAGACCCAAGTTGCTTATTTCCCCTTTATTTCTTGTCTCCTTTATCACACCAAATACCATCAGTGTTATTACCCTCCGTCCTTGCCCGAGGGGAAATCATTGAGGGCAAACAAGGGGAGAGAGAATGGGAGGGAGGGAGGGAAGGGAAGGAGGGAGTGAAGGCGGTGGGTGGAACGAACCTTTTGGAAATTCTTCGTCCCTGGAACCTAACCAGTAACTACAGTCAGTACCGGTAGCAACAGACAAGTTCATTTCGACCACAAGCCAATCTTTCTCAACTTCGAAAGGGTAAAAACATTTACGAAGTTGCGCGCGAAACTTTGCGATGATAAGTAGTAAATGATTCAGTAATACAAGTTCATAACAGGGAAGCCAGAGACCCACAAAAGGCCTTATGGGGAAGCCGAAGAAGAAGAAGAAGAAGAAGACCCCCTCACCCCTCCCTCACATGGCGAGGTCTCACAGCCACAATAAGTCTTAATGCCATTATTCGCACCTACAGGCCCAATATTCTATTACAGGCGACTTGGGGGGACGCTGATCGCATCCATCTCGATCATGAGAGTCAGGTGATCAATAAACAAAACTATGGGGGTGGGTCCTGTGTTATATAGTACATACGAATGTTCACGAACACGAAAATCACATGTTTGATGACGAATACCTCGACCAAAGGTAGCGGATTTTGAACTTAAACCACAGTCTAAGGCATGAATGAAGTGAAAGAAGACTTTTTGGGGGGATATTATCATTCATTCACGTACGATTTCCATCAAGGATATCCTTCAAGGTTAGCGCGATTTTCAGGCTGTATGCTGACGACGACGCGCCCTCCAGTATCGACGTCGTCGAGTCCTGGACGCAGGACGATGTTGAAGACCAATAAAATCGAGGTAATTTTCCCGTTTAATCGAGCGAGTTGGGCCAGCAGGAGCAGGACAGGAGCATCATCCCCTCCCTCCCTCCTCCCAGTAATTGTGGACGATCAATTACTCTATCCAGGATCATCGGATTTCGTCTCAATACTGTTCCCCGCCCGCTATTTCACACAGCTGTTCCCCTTAACAGTGTACCGGAATTCTGCTCTAGAATTGCAACGCGCTCCCTCCCTCTCCCTCTCTCTCTCTCGTCTGACACGTGTTGTTTCGAGTTGCTGCTCCAAGGGTATCGATTTGCATCGCTGTTGCAAATTTGCTTCAATAACATTTCTCCTCCGAATCTGATTGTGTCTGTCTCATTACACAAGTGTTCTGGATTCTCTTTAATTCTCCCAAAACAATCAGCACAAGACTATTTCTTACAGTTCTGGCCCCGTTGTATCATTTCAGACCACTGATTCCTCCGCTGTTCTGTTTCAGGCCTGGTATGACAATTCGGGTCTCCTGTTTAAGACTTACACCATCCACACACTCATACAAACTTGTATATACATATCTCCAGTTATACAAACTTGTGTATATACATGTTTCCCCACAGTTCCAAAGCTGAGGGTTACATAAATAGCCTCTCATGGAATCACACTAACCAAAACAACATCAATTCTCTTTCCACAACTTCGAGATCATTAACGAGGCAAAACAGCTTCTTGCGAGACCCGACTTAATCTCACGAAACACGTAAAATTCTCGTCCCAACAGCGACAGTAGCAGGAACAGCAAAAGTAGCAGCAGCAGCAGGAGTAGCAGTAGCAGTAGCATCCACCACACTCCAGACTCCCGCTATGCAAATTCCGACATTCCATCAAAGTAGATGACTCAACCTCAGTATTCCCATAAGGTCCACCTCCCCACCGCCGCCACCCATTACTCGCCGCCCCTCCGCGCCCAGCTGGAGTCAAGAATGGGAATCGAGGGAGAGAGAGAGAGAGAGAGAGAGAGAGAGAGAGGAGGGGGAGGAACAGGGGACATTGTTCATTTGGCTGTTGATGATGATTCAGGTTCGGGTGCTGCTGGTCACACATCCCTCCACTGAGGACGTGGTGGGGGATTTGTTCCTTCTTTGTATTGATCCTCTCGAGGAGCGGCGACGGTACGATCCTTGAGCACGACTGCTTGATCTCTGAGCACGTCGGTACGATCCTTGAGTACGACGGCACGATCCTAGACCATTAGTGCACGACGCTTAAGTACAGTAGTACGATGCCATAGCACGACGGCACTGTCTTTGAGCACGACGGTACGATCCATGAGCACGACGTTACGGCCTTTGTGTGAGAAACAGAGATAGTAAGGGATTCATCCGTGAGATTTATGGATCTGGAGAAAACGTATGGTAGGGATAATGGAGATGCTCTGTGGAAGGTCATACGAATATATGGCGTTGGAAGAAAGCTACTACTTCGAAGCAGTGTGTGCGAATAGGATAAGAGGAGATTGAATGGTCCCTGGTGAAAGTGGGTTCTGCGAGCAGGGTGTGTGACGTCATCATGGTTGTTTAATCTGATTGTGGATGGGTGGTGAGGAAGGTAAATGCGAGGCGTCTGGAGAGAGGGACTGGTCTACAATGTGCTGGGGATGAGGAGACAGGGAGGGGGCTTGGGATGAGAATCAGTTGATATTTGCGAAGGACACGGCTCTGGCAGCGAGTCGAGTGAGAAACTGTAGAAGCTGCAGCCTGAGTTTGGGAGTGTATGTGGAAAGAGGATATTGAGACTTAATGTGAACAAAAGTAAGGCAACGAGGTTTAGCAGGGAAAGAGACGGGTTGGTCTGAGTGTGAGTTTGAATGAAGAGAACCTGGTTAAAGTGGAGTGTTTTAGATGGTTGGGAGTATACATGACAGCGCATGGAAATCATACATGGAAAACAGAAATTCGGAGGTGAATGTGCTGGAGAAGGAGCTGGTGGGATGTCCTACCGTTACTTGATCTGGAAAAGTGAAAGTAAGTGCTTGGAATATGAAATATGGAGAGATTTGGTGTAGAATAGCTTGTACAAGCTGAGAGTAAACATAGCAAGGGAGTGGGAAGTATTTAGGGAAGCCATGCTGGCATGTATGAAAAAAGTATTTAGCATGCAGAACTAAGGGTAGAATGAGGAAGTAAAACTGCAAGCGACAGAAAAAGGTGTATGTGCCGTTCTTACAGGGAAGGACCGAGTACATATAATTGAGATGTGCAAGAGAAAGCATCAGGGGGGTGGGAAGAACTTTATTTCTTCTCATGGATTGGTGGTTAGTTACAGAGAGTTTGGATGGGTGGGTTCTAGTCCTTTTGTATAGAATTGAATGCCAAGCATGTTGAGATGGGACTGTATAGGGAGGATCGTTGTTTCACTGTGAAAGTTTTGAGTGTTCATCATTGATTAGGCAGCCAGTGATTGTTCTGAGTGCACTATTTGATGTGGTTTGCAGCTGTGCTTTATTTTATACATGCATACATATATGGACTCCTGTGATATAATGGTTATTGTTCCAGATTGTGATGCTTTCAAAGGCTGCCCAGGGTTAAGTGCATAGGTTCGAATCCTGGTTGTGGCAGTCAGTCCATAGTCAACCCAGCTGTTCATCCACCCCTGGGAGTTGGTTGATAAAATGGGTACCTAGCTCAGGCTAGGGTTTATATATATATAGCATTAATGAGATGGCCATGATTAGGGCGTCAGTCACCCATGCCGTCTTAGCTAACATACCAAAAACAGGAACATGAATCGTCTTGGGATTTGGTGAAACAGTGTTTGTAGTGTTGCAACGATGGTTTATGTCCAGCACATAAGCGGAAGTACATGACTCATGTTTGTCTGGGAAGTGTGGTTTCTGACAGAAATGTCTGGTTGGTTAGAGTTTAAGGCTGAATTGGGAGGCTGGATATCTAGTGCTTGTTAGATTATTTTATGGTGTATGGATTTTGCCATTTAGTGCTGTATCTGTTGGGGGATGGGAGATCTGAAAGTAGAGGTACTGAAGTGTGAGGCAGGAGAAAGCTTTTTATTTCTGTCTGAGGTTGATGGTTACTTATGGAGTGACTATTGTGAAGATCTTTGATTCACTGCGAAGGTGCTTAGTGAAAATCATAATTGTTATAAAATTCTTATACATAGCTGCCAACAAGAACAATCACTGTCATACTTGCTATAAAGCTACTACTTATCCAGTCCACAGGAAAGGAGAAAAACTAAATTGCGGAAAATACCGAAGAATTGCATTACCATCTCATATAGGAAAAACGTATCCACATAATAGATTACTGATTAAAAACAGACATAGAAAATAACTTAAGAAGTTAGCAGCTTGGTTTTTGACACAACAGAGGAACTAGCAATATTTTGCATCCTTAAGAGCTATCAAAAAAAATGTTGGAAATGGAAAAAGAAAAGGTGACTATCTTTCTAGATAAAAAATGTACGAATGAAATCCAAAACATTAATATATGCCACCATTCTAAGACCCATTTTAATATGTGGATCAGAAGCATGGTCACTCACAACCATAACAAATTCACAAACCCAGGCTGATGAAATGACAGCAATGAAATTAATCAAAAAAGTTGCAAGAATCGATAGGATGAAAAACACCATGATAAGAGAGGCTTTAAATGCTATATCTATATAATAAATAAGTGAAAATAACAAGTTATATATAAAAAGTACAGAAGACAAGAGAAATGCCATGTAGCATATGAAATGGACTTCAGAGGGAAGAAATTCCAGTAGAAAGTCCAAAAATGAGATAGATAAGGGCATCAAGAGCTTGCTTAAAAGAAGGGCAAAAATACTGGAGGAAATTATTAAAAAAAAACGATAGTATGAAGACAGTAATGAGTGAAGATGACCGATTAGATATTTGGTGACCAACAGACACTCGTAAGTCTACCTGGCATCTTGTAAAAAAGTGAGAAAGCTGCCACCAAAGAATGACAGGGATCTTGGCACTCATTTAAGAACTCAGAGATGATAAACAAATAATGTCCTGAGGAGCAATAAATTTTCTATGGTCAGTGATGAAAATCGTTTTATGACACGAAGGCAATGAAAGAGGAATATGACTAGCAATGCATCAACAGTTGAATAAAGAACCTGAAGTCTACATCACTTGTTTCTTGGTTGTTTTATTATTCTTATGTAATATTCTTTTGGTTCATAGGAAAAAAAATCATTTTTCCCTTTACATGAAAAGCGCCCACTTTTCAGAAGCTAAACTATTATGTATATGAGCTACATACATTGGTAGGAGTACGAATGAATAAACAAGTAGTGATGCTTACACGTCACCAAAAGCAGAAATTGAAAGTGAAAATTTACTTACCTGACTGCAGGATTAAAGGATTCATTATTTTAAACTGTTGATTATCACTTCTCTACAATAGCAGTACAGAAGGAATATACTTGTGTGTACGTAGGACAGTTCTAAAAGGTTAACAAAGCAAAAGTCTGTAAAGGTACTGAAAGAAAGGATAGACTGTTGATACTGTGGAGATAGGTGAGATGGAAAGCCAGAGCATGAAAGTGGGAGACTCAAATATGGATGTGTGCATAGAGGTGTCTGAAAATTTGGTATGGAATCCTGGAATCATAAAGTAATAAACAGTGTATATGATAGAGAGAGAAATAAATTCTTCTTGTACATGAAATAGCAAAGAACAGCACACAAAACCCTGAAACATTTTCAAGTTTGTATTACTTAACTCTCAAAGGAATCCCTACCTCAAAAAAATTTAAACAATACTCACTGCAATTGGCTTCATCTGATAAGTCATTGCAATCGTTCCTTCCATTACAAACCCAAACAGAAGGAATGCACTTGCCACTGTTACAATGGAACTGGGAATCAAGACATACTTGTGGTGGACAGTAGTCTGGTTCATCACTCCCATCCCAACAGTCCTCAAGTCCATCACAGTGATACTCCTGCAAAGAAAAGAAACAAAAAAGTAAGAAAGTAGTGTGAAATGTGATTAAATCACAAATATACTGGATTCAGTCCTTGGAATGGGGCCCCTGATTAAAGGGGGCCCTAACCTATTTATCTGTCATACATCCAAATTAGTAAGCTGGCATACTAGGGTTAATAACTATAAAAACAAATCTAGAAGAAATGAGATACTCCAAATATATTTCATATATATACATAATCTATTACATGTATACAAAGAGACTAATACAATAATTAGATTTGCAATGAAATAAAATCCATTTCAAGCAAAGCAGCAGCTAAGGGCAGAAGGTGAACTGGAATAACTATCAGTATATATATATATATATATATATATATATATATATCTATT
>JAUUDW010315893.1:0-13438 GCA_032361385.1 Panulirus guttatus
TATATATATATAATGAACAAGTGCGGTCCTAAGACTGACCTCTGAGGAACACCACTGGCTACAATGCCCCAGTCCGAAGTAACTCCGTCGACGCATACCCTCTGTTCTCTGTCAGTGAGCCACGCCCTAATCGAATTGCATACACAACTCCCGATGCCGTGTGCCGCTGTCTTTCTGAGCAGACTCTCATGAGGTACTCTGTCAAAATCATTGCTTAAGCTTGAGTATACAATTTCATAACTTTTACCCTGATCAATAGTTTCGTATACTTTGTTAAAGTAGGAGAGAATATCACTGAGACATGACTCCCTTTTGTAAACCCATGTTGTGACTCCTTAATGAGACCATGTTTCTCTAAGTGTTCCCTTATTGTGTCCGCAATAATTGATTCAGGAAATTTTCCCACAATAGATGTTATGCTGATAGGACGATAATTAGAGGCAATGGATCTAGCCCTTTTCTTAGAAATGGGAACGACATTTGCTGTCCTCCATTTTTTTAGGAACCACGCTTGATTCCAGAGACTGTTTAAACATATATAAATGCGGAACACATACTTCCTCCTATAAGACCCAATCTATAAAAGAGACGAGGAAAAATTCGAGCAAGTGCAAAGACGCGCGTCAAAACTGATCCCATCCCTTAGGAATCTGGCATGGGAAAAGAGGCTAAAACGTTTGGACCTTTTCTCCCTTAAAAAGCGTAGACTTCGTGGCTACTTAATCCGAGTTCAAAATTGTGAACAAGCTCGATAACGTAAATCACGAACATTTTGTCAAAATACAAGAAAATACGGTTACCAGGACAAATAGAATAAAACTCAAAGCTAAAAGATGTAGTACGTAAGTGGGAAAAAGCTTCTTTTCCTATAGGTATGTTGAGCACCAGAGTGAGTTACCGCCAGACGTAGTGAAAGCTAAGACTATAAGTATCTTCAAAAGTCGGTTAGACAAATGCTTTATAAATTCAGTTATACTCTGAGAAAAACACCAACAATAAACTGTATAAACGACCGCTGTAACGGGATCAGTAGAAGGCTAATGGGCAGCAGCAGGGAGTCGGTGATAGCTTAAAAAATTGCTGAGAGTAATTACATTTCCTTGTCAAGTTAAACTTTTTCTCATTTCTACCAGACAACCCAGTCGTGGGCCAACCAGGCCTCTTGTTGTTTGTCTTTTCATGTAAACTCATGTAAACACATGAGAATAAAACAAAACATCCCACTCTCACCCATACAGCATTGCTTCTGACCCAAACTCTCTTACGCGGCACTACACATTCAGCTAACACATCATATCCTAGATGGATTCAACCAACCACAATCCTCCTTTCGTATATTAATAATGGCAACAGATATCAACAAAGCATTTAATACCATCCCTCGACACATCCTCAAGCAAAAATATATTTGGCATTACCCACCAAATCAGTGATATAAAGTCTTTGGCCAACTTCATAGCTGGCCGCCATGCCAAAGTGACTTACAATGACTTCGCCTCTAAAACGCTTAAACTGTATAATGGAGTTCTCCAAGGCATTTCTTATCTCTTTTTCTTTAATCTCTTCCTACATAACCTTTCATTACCTTAGGCAAACTTTAACATAAGGATGCTTTTGCATGCAAATGACTTCACTATCACATCGCAACAACGTGGCACCACAATAGCAACATCCAACATGTAGCTCTACATCCCATAGCTGCAAAAATGGCTCATCAAGAAAAAAATTTCTGCATATCCACAAAAGTCTTCCATCACTCTTTTATTCCCAGCTCTGACCCTTCGGTCACCTTATACGGACAGTCTCTCCTACTGAGCAAAACACCAACCAATGTCGGCATTGCACACAACACACATATGACATTATCGTCCAATACCAAAAACATCAACATACTATATAGACAATTCATCTGTTCCACTTTAAATTGTGCTTCACCTGTCTGGTCTCCCATCCTCTTAAAAACATAAGTAACAAAGCTGCAAACCACTTGAAATGGTGCATTCAGAGCAATCAGAGGTCACTTGGAAACCACAACCCTCAATGAAACAATGATCCTCCCAGTAAACTACCACCTAAACATGCTCGGAAGTCATTCCTATATAGTTCTAGATTCCTCCCACCCAAACCACACTGTAACTAACTACCATCCCCCAAGTAAGAATAAAATGCCTGCCCTACACTTCAGTAACCTCCACTTACAGATCACCTCACACCCAACAAATAAAATATAGCGGGGAATTTATGAGAGTGATTTGGATGAAAGTGAAATTGGGTTGCGAGATATGAGTGCTTATGCACCTGGCCATGAGAAGGAGAGTGTTGTGAAGCAAGTGCTTTGGGAACAGCTGAGTGAGTGTGTCAGCAGTGCTGTTGCTAAAGACCGGGTATTAGTGATGGGTTGTTTGAATACAGAGTAAGTAATATGGCAATCAAGGGTGTAATTGGACGACGTAGGATATTTAGTGGGGTGAATAGGAATGGTGAGCAGCTTGTGGAGTCATGTGCTGAAAAAGGACACCTGACACAGTGCGACCAGGACACTGCGTCCATCTGTATAATAGTCAGTTGTGCTCACCCTTGTATATCCTAGCCAGGCCCCGATAATCCATCTGGTCGGAGCAGTTGAACACCACCACGTACTTGCCCAGCGTCTTGCCCATATCCTTTGTGGTTTCGGTTTTGCCTGTGCCTGCCGGGCCAGTGGGACACGCCCCCATGCTCATGCTCAGAGCCTGAGCCAGGGTGATGTAACACCTGCGAGAAATCAAAAAGTGATTGTAAAATGTTTCTGTAGTTTAGTTACGGAACAAATCTCTTGATCGTTAATTTCAAGAGCATTTCTAAGTGAATTAGGCTCAAGTTAGATACCCAGTGGAGCGACTCGTGCGTAACTAATACGTGAGTTAAGTTTATGAAAGAATGTCTTGTTCATACTCTGTCTGCCATGCTAACCCACCTGTCCGTCAGAGGCGTGATGACCAGTCGCTCGGTGCAGCCCACAAACTCGTTCTGGTACTGGAAGGTTGCGTCGGTAAGAACAATATTGGTCCGGTCTAGGTCTTCCCTGAAGTAAATACGAATCTGACGCAGCCAGTCGAAGTCCGCCACTGACCTCACGTTGTTCCGACACTGACGTAGGGGAAAAATAAGTAATATATCCTCTTTTTTTCTTTATCTATCTGCCTAGCTCAATAACCAGGTTCTCTCTCTCTCTCTCTCTCTCTCTCTCTCTCTCTCTCTCTCTCTCTGTTAGATATGTACTAGGTGGTAGACAGCCACCCACCAGGGAGGCATATTGCCGTGTTACCCTTCTGGGTATTAGGAGGGTTAACGAAAGTTGTATAGAAAGCCAATACTTCAGTGTTTGTCACCTTTCACTCCTTTGGCCCAGATAGCTGCATTTCCATTCTGCTCCACCCTGATGTGGGCTGCTGATTTTGACACCAAAATCACAGAATCTCTCCATCCTAGACATAACACTTGACAGCTCACGCGACTCGTTCTTCGTAACGCTATATTTCCCTGCAGTAAGCGCTACACGCTAGCCCTGTCTTTTGGCAAAAATCTCATTGTAAGAAGTAATAAGTCAGAATTCCTCACATGAGCATCACTTTCTACCCTACCACAGCTTACCATACTGTCGAATATGTCTCTCTGGTGGATGTGGATGGTAATGAGGGTTTCATATTTGGTCCTCTGCACAGGCTCCAGGTCTCTGGTGGTTTGGTTGATCAACAGATTGAGTAGATCCAAGAATCGGTTGTTCATGTCCGACATGACGCGACGGTCAGCGCGGGCTTGGGTCAGGGCCATTTCCGAGTCTCGAGTCCAAATCATCTGCAGTCCTAAGATTCCCACCTGCAACAAGTACCGGTAAGGTTACTGACACCAGCTGCCACGACGACCCACTACCTCAGCTGGCATAACGAAGCGTCAGCTGTAGGAAAACTGCAGTTAATAAGGAACTTTTCATGAATTAGGAGCTTTGACAAGATCATAGTATGCCATTAACTCTTGCAGTAGGCATTGCTTTAAGGAGTACTGTCGCTGGCAGGAGCATCAAAAAAGTTATATCAGGTCTGAGAATAGAAAGAGCGTCACTTGGTGTACTCGTGAAAATAATGTCTGGAAAATACCAAAAGCATTTTTGTCATTTGGCTAGACATGGGTTTCCTTTCAAGTTATGAGCAAGGAAGGAGAAAAGAAATAAGCTAGAGTTCTGTTTTTTATACCATTCTATTTTAATGATGTTGGGAACTAATCTACAAATTCTATAGACAGAAGCTGAAATTTCTTTGAGTTATGAGTTAGCTTAAGTTACTAGTTGAACTTTTTTTTCATGGATGGCATAATAAAAGCAGAATATATGAATTGCAGCTTTTAAGTTGTGGCCAAAAGACTAAGTGGAAAGAAAACGTGTGACTCCGAACGATGGACGCCCTAAGGACCGACGGACCGACGGAGGGGCAACGGCAATAGATAAAGCGGTCGTTCCTCGTGCTCGCATTGCAACCAAATAAACACGTGAAGAGAAGCAGCAGTATATGGAACAACAACTGAATCTGGCATGGCCAAACAAGGGGTCATCTCCATACAGGGCAAACAGGCACGATATTTTTGGACTGTTAACCAAACAGTAGAAACTTACCTGCGCGGGGAACTGCTCAAGGAAGCGCAGGACATTGAGGTCCGGGTCTTGGATAACATGGTGAGCCTGACGGATGATACCATGTACTGACTGCTGGGACATCACTAACAGTTTCATTAACCAGAGTTCAACGCTGCCTTCAGCACGGACAGGCTTCTCCAGCTTTTGAAAACAAAGTTTATTTTCAGTAAATCCTGCCTCCTGAATGAGGATATATTCATTTTCCCTTCGTCAAGAAAGTGGAGATAAAAACAATATGCACTTTCGTTGAAAGTAGCATTCAATTTCTAGATTATCATGTTTCTTGACAGCGATAAAGAATTTTTACACGTTTGTTGTGTAATTATAACTATTTTGTTAAAACAATAGTAACTCATGCACTTGCATGCCTAGTGAGAAAGGCTTGGAAGCGCTTTCTTACCTGAACGATCTCTCCTTCAGACGATGAGATGGCAGTAATTCGGTCATAGTCCTGCTCGTGGAAGCGAACGGTCTTAGTGTTGTCAAATATGGAGAGAAGATGAGCCTGGATGGTGTGAGAGTCTGAGGCCTGGCCCAGGATCTCCAGCAACGCTGGATCAGACACGAAGAAGAACCGTGGGAACATCATTCGCTTCTTCTCAAGGTATCTGGAGGAAAGACATTAAAGTGGCTGCTCATGGATGATTGAGTCAATACACGTTCGTATAACCTGCTTTCCCGTGCCAGACTCTCCCTAGGACTGAGTGACTGACAAATAGGAGACGATTCGTAAGATTCTTTCTATTGTGAATTGGAAAAAAGACTGTGCGACAGTAGCGCTGTGGGATGCAAGTTGCATCAGTACTATAATATTGTATTTCATGAGACATATAACAGAGCAGTCCGGTGTAACTTAACAAATATATCATCCGTGTTCACTTTGCTCTATAACAACAATGACCACTTACACTTGACAGCCAAGTTGTCGGCCACGGTGATATATATTCCTGTCAAACTTACGCCTGCGCTCATCAGTGCTTTCTCGCTTCGTTTTTCACATGCAAATCTCGTCTTGTAACATCTAATCACATTTTCGTTTTTCAGAGATTATCAAAAGGAAATTATCAACATGGTAGAAAGCCTACTGTATGCCTTAGTGCGGGAAGTAGTGATATAGGAAAAACTGGGAAAGAGGAACAGTAGTTTGATTCATGATAGCTGTAGGTCGGCTTAGGACGAAGGATGAGATCACAGACTTATGTACATAGTGTTTCGCCTCGCATGGGGATGGAAGTGACCGTCCAGGGCAGTAAGTATCAGGAGCTTGGTGAAGAAATGTCTTTCGTTAGAGTGCCTGGGATGGTTGTCCTGGCCAAAGTCAGTAGCTGGGATTAGTCAGTCTTTAGCAGGTAAATGGCGAAGGCATGGGGAGATGCCATCTCTTTTCCTAAAAAGGTGCATTCTAGAAATATCATAATATAAATCTTTATCATTATATCATCATTCTTACTCAAATGTACGAGTAGGGAGAGAGGAGAGTAAACGGTTCCAGGTGAAGGCCGGACTGCCTCAGGGGTGTGTGATGTCCCCATGGTTGTTTAATTTGTTTACGAATATGGTGGTGAGGGAGGTAACTGCAGTCTGTGGGGGATGAGAGGGCCTGAGAGGCGAATTTGTGGTTGTTTGCTGGTAATTAAGTACGGAAGACAGTTCGAGTGAGAAACTTCAGAAGATGATGAATAAGTTTCGAAGGGTGTGTGAAACGAGGAAGCTTTGATTAGAAGTGAATAAAAGCAAGGTTATAAGCTTTAGTAGGGCAGAGAGACATGTTAGTTGGGACTTGGGTTTAAATGGAGAAGGATTGGAGGAAGTGAAATGTTTAGAATACCTCGTAGTGGATCAAGGCAACAAATGGAACCATTGCCGTGGATGTGCGTCCCAGGATGGGTGAGGGGACGAAGGTTAAGGGAACATTGAAGAACTGGTGGAAAGAAGGTCGATATCTGGGAGGGAGAAGGTATATTTGAAGCCATTGTAGTCTTAGCGATGCTGTATGGATGCAAAGCATGGGCTATAGATGAGCATGCGAGGAGGGTGGATGTGTTGGAAATGAAATGCCTGAGGACAATATGTGGTCTAAGGTGGTTGGATTAAGCAAGAAAAGGATAAAGGAGAGGTGTAGTAATAAAAAGAGTGTGAGTGAGAAGCACTGTACATTCTGCTCTTAGCCTCTCCTAGTATTTCTTAACATAAGTCCCCTTTCCAAACTAACTTTTACCACTCTCTACTCCCCGACATTATTTTTTCTTTTTCGAAAAATTGTCCTAATCTTCACCCTCGCCTCCACATGATTGTGATCAGACATCCAACCAGCTGCCCTTCTCAGCACATTTACATCCAAAAGTCTCTCTATTACATGCCCATCAATTAATAGATAATCCAATAATGACCTTTGAAAATCTTTCCTACTCACAAACGAGCAGTTGTGTATGTCGTCCTTTTAAACCAAGCATCCCCAATCAACAGTCCTTTTTCAGCACTTTGGTCGACAAGATGTTGACCATTTCCATGTATGATACTGATTACCCCAATTACACTCTTAACTGCCACATTACTCACAGCATTTAAATCACCCATCACTAATACCCTATCACGTGCACCAAAACTGCTGACACACTCACTCAGCTGCTCCCAAAAAATTGCCTCTCAAGATCTTTCTTCTCATGACCAGGTGCATAAGCACTAATACTGACCTGGCAGACCTCCAGCTGGTGCTGGGGGTAAGGGAGGAGCTGCTTCAATGTACATAATGCTATACCTACCCTGAAAGGCTCTTCTGGCAGACCTCCAGTTGGTCCTGAAGGTAAGGCAGGAGTTGCTTCAGCATGTCGTCACCCACACAGCACGCCACAACGTTAGGGTTGTCATGGGCCCTGGCCATGATCTTCTGCCAGTTCTTGT
The DNA here is from genome assembly GCA_032361385.1 of Panulirus guttatus. Classification (NCBI taxonomy): domain Eukaryota; kingdom Metazoa; phylum Arthropoda; class Malacostraca; order Decapoda; family Palinuridae; genus Panulirus; species Panulirus guttatus. The sequence continues at coordinate 7,571 of JAUUDW010315893.1, forward strand.
CGATCACGTAGAACCTGTATATATACATTAACATACAGCCTATAGACTGTGTCTACTTCTGACTCGAAAATGAATACATAGATGCATGATTGGATGATTTCATACACTGAGTGTGAGTGGGAAAATAGCGTTCTTTATGTGAGGCGTGGACGGATGACGCTCGTACTTTAGACTGTTCAGGAAAGAAACCAAGAATGAATATACAGATTCCAGGGCAAATGATTCATAAAGAATAACTCAAGTTGATCGTGGTTTCTTAAGGAACAGGTTCACCCTAGGGGCTGGTGCGACAGGGCTGGTGCGACAGAGAAAAGTGCAAATGAATTGATGAATATCTAAAGATTTTAGAATGTATTAGTATGAGAAAGAGAGCGGCAAGATGCAATGAGAGGAATCTAGAAGCAAAACACAATTCCTGTCAGAAATTACAAATTCTTCAGTAATTTTCCTGGGAATTGCAGTAATTTTTGCCAAAGGCGTCTGCGTTGACAGAAAAAATTTGGGGTTCTCACAGCCAGAAGTGTGACTGGAGGAGTGGCAATGTACCTGTTTGAAGAAAATGGAATTCTACTTCGTTTTATTTTAACATGATTTTAACACAGTTATTCTGCAGAAACAACAAGTGACAAGCAAGGCTTGGTGTAATACTTTTAAATGGAAAAAATATAGCAAAGCTCTCATTGGCTAAATAAGTTCGGAATATTAATTCATTTGTATGTAAAATTCTGTGAGGGTAATAGATAATAGTTCTTAAAAATCATAAAGGGTCGGCAGAGGCAATGTTTGTATTTGAAGTCTGATGCGGAGATGAACAGGGATAATTAGAAATATTTGTCTTTTGAAAACAGAAATGGTTGAAGGTGGTGTGAGCATCTGATAAAGAATGATTAGATGAAAAAGCATAATGTGCAAATAAGTCATTCACGGGAGAGAACTGCAAAGGGTAAACTAGTTGTGGGGCATATACGAGGAAGGAAGGTGAGAGCACTTCGGGCAGTAGGGACCATTATACAGTGAGTTTAACATTCACAAGAGAATGTAAACATGTTGCCTGTCTAATCTTTACCACGGGGAAAGATTTTTCGTGTCTAGAGAGAGATATAAAGATTATCTTGGGTGTAGAAACTGCTTAGCAAATGATCGTATGTCAAGCATAAGCCAGAGACCTTGCTTATGATACGATCCCTCTAAACCTACAATGTGCATTATGAGACCAAGAAAATGGCAAAGGCCATTTCACAGAAGATTGGATGTCATTCAAATCTTTTTTTCTTTCTACTTCTTTGAAAATATGGAACCTGATATGTAATATAAGTATCAGTCAATATTTGAAAAGCATACTTAGTGTTTTTAGACGGATGTAAGAGAAATAAAACAATTCAAAAGCTGTGGAGAGAAAAGGAAAATGATAACTCCTGTCTTTAAATTTTTACTTATTTATTGATAAATGTGATCAAAAGAATTAGTAAAAGAAACTGAGAAAATTAGAATCAAACTCAAATGTAAGAATGAACCAGGTGAAAGTGCATGTATCAGAAGGGATTAATACTCTCAGTTTGAGAAATAATTACGCAACAGTTAGGGGCAAAGGGGCTATAAGAGTATAAGAGTGTAGGAGCCGGCCAGACCTCGGTATTGGAATAGTCGGTCCATATCATAACTCCAGTTTCTTACGAAAATCACATGAAGAAATCAAATGGACAATGTATGAATATAGGATCAATCCTAAACAATGTAGTTGAGCAGCATTGCTTGGTAAACATTAAACATGTTGATATCATTGGCCTAACAGAAAGATGCTAAACACGTAAAACAACAAAATGATTAGCAAGCACAACTTGCCGAACAATAAATTGTTTGTAAAGGTAGAGACAGTCAAGGAGAGAAAACTGTAGCGTACGTAAAATCATACTTAATCCCCACTGAAACTCAGGCTACAACATCTACTGCTGTTGAAGACGTGTGCTCAGATGAAAATACAATCCACCAAACTTAATATAGATATATCAAGACGCCCTAGTCTGCCAGCAGATGCTGACACTGTCATGTGCGATAATCTACAATGAGCGAGAAAGGACGGAGATTCAATCATTCCAGAAATCAACTGGCTAACTGTTTCAGGTGTAAAACGTGAATCTGCCAGATTTTTCCGTTTTGCCGAAGATAATGTGCTCACGGAGCTGACGAGGGAAGCTAATATGCATGATTTAGGTCTTGCATCCCAGCACCTCTAAGTGGCTAATGCTCTAGTTGGTAAACACCAAAGTACATGTGACCCTAACGTGGTTAGGTTCGATGCAAATATCTAAACCCACTGCCCAAATGATAGCATCATTACCCTAACTTTAAAAGGGCGGATTCTAAGGGGCTATTCCACGTATTAGAAAGTCTTACTCTTATTGATTAGTGTCCACAGGAATCATGGACATGTTTTAAGCAACATTTTATACATCATGGAGACATATTCGTTCTAACGCACGACAGAAACAGTAAGATCAGCAAAGGCAGGATGGTATTCCTCAGACATCAAAAGAACTGTAAAATGCAGAAACATCCTCTACAAACTTAAGATATCAAGCAATACCCCTATTCTTGAAACACAATATAACACAGTGAAGATAGAGGAAAAATCACGTACTAAGCTGGTCAAGAGTGTTAGATTAGCGATGCAATTAGATAGGGTAAAGATTCTAAATGATTCTTAAGTGTATATCAGCGACAAGTAACATAAGGAATGGGAGAGGACCCTTAGTCAACAAACATGGGGAATCCTGAACGATTCTTTAAGTTTAGTTTTTTCTTCAGAAAGCAGCGACATGAATTTTCAGAGTGACAATTAGCACATATATGTAACAGAGTTTACGTTACAGTTAGAAAGTACTAACACAGATAACTTGACGGCTATTGAAAGTCCTGATCGTTTTTATCCACCAGTAATTAAAAACGTCAAACTTGAAATTGGCAGATCGAAACCATTACCTTTAATGAATCTCTCTAGGGTGGAAGGGTATCGCAGGACTGGAGCCAGGCTTTCTTGTGGGCTGGTTGGGATAACAAGCCCAACCCCCTAAGCCCAGTGCTTAGGTCCCTTACCACGGCGGACAGCCGTAGAGCGTAGGGCCCGCTCCTCCTGAGTCGTAGAGAGGTTTAATCTCAAACAACAACAAGAACTTGTCTCAGAAGGTTATCTGTAGATCGAGTCTTCCATGGATGACCAGCGATACGTTTTGATGCCACGAGCGCTAACAAGCAGCCGCCTGGTCGTGCGTCCTGAGCGCCCAGTACCCCTAGAAATTCCTCGTCTCCCCACAATACCTTGCTTCCAGACGAGAATCCGGGCATACTCCTGAGAGTGATGAGAGTCAACCATCTTGAAGCACAGGTGGAAGAAATACATCCCCTAGAAGCGAAATATCCAAGATGAAGTGGCAGCCAGAATTAAAGAAAGAAAAATCCTCCCCTAAAGATAGCATTAAGCACACTGTGGTGGATGGCTGACGCTCATATCACCAGAAACACGTTTCAGCGACCATATGTACGATGATTTCACCCCGAGAGTACCACATACTTGTACCCGCAATAGACCTTAGCCGCGCGTCGCCTTTGATAATTTGGGGGACAAGATTTTGTTGACTTCTAAAATTCTTTCGATAAAATCCTCCACATTAAACTGATGCATAAAGTTAGTGCCTTGGGTTTACTGGTTGCATAAGAAACTGGACAGAAGCCTGGTTACGTTATTAATAGGAAGCAAAGATTCGTAATGATTGGTGAATCATCACCGTGGTCTGCCGTTACTAGTGGGGTCCCCCTCTTGGGACCTGTACTTTTCATCATTTATATTAATGGCATTAATATAGAGCGGAATGATTTGATGCCCAAATTAGCAGATGACAAAAAGATGGGCAATGTCATACAAACTGATAAAGATTAGCTGAGATTACACGAGGATCAAAATAAAATAGCCGAATGGTTTAGAGATTGGCAAATGCCATTCAGCGTCATGAATGTTGCAACCAAAAAGCCTCAGCAAGAAATTCGGGTATGAACTGATGGGCCACAAGATAAAGGACATTCCTTTGGTGAGGGATTGAGGAGTTACTGTCCCCAACAACCTAAATTTCCCAGCACTGTAACGAAGCTGCCAAGAAACTCCCTTGAATATTCAGTGCAGTTCTGGGACCCCACCTAAGTAAACATATTTCTAAGTTGGAAGTAGCGCAGCAAAAAGTAATCAAATCGATTCTTTCCTTACGATGCAAGCCATATAAGAACAAATTTTGAGAAAGAAATTTGTTCTCTTTAAGTAAGAGGCGATTCCGAGGCAAGTTAGAAGAATGTTTTAAAACACAAAATCTTCAACAATGTCGACACAGAAAAGTTCTTTATAGTCACATTAATGCTTCCAACGAGAGAGTGTAGAATGAAAGTAAGAAGTTAATGTGGAATGCACGAAATTTTTCTTTCCCAACGACATATCGACGGGTGGAATGAGGTCGCAGAACATGTTGCTTGGAGGCTTAATCTTCACCTGTCACTCTCCAGTATTGAATAATTCTTTTAACCAATTATCACGACGTAGTGGTGCAGCATGCTACCGTCTCAACCACTGTTCTCGCCATGGTCATGCTGCGGTAATGTACCAACATTGATTAAACCCTTGTTGCCTGCTTTAAGAGAACAAGACGAAATAATTATATAATTCTTCCACATCAGAAGCAATATAAACATGCTAAGTTGAGAGGCTGGGCTCAGAGTTGATCCGAACTATTATCTTTGTGACAAAAAAGTGAAAGGCTGCATGTCTTTGGTGACGGGATGCACGACATGATCGCTTGAATCCAGCTTCTGATTCTCCTGTAAGAATTTCTTTCAGGAATATTAGTCCTTCAAGATATTTTACTTCTACCTGTTTCCCGGCCGGCGTGTTGCCGGAGGGAGTGGAGAGAGGAGAGGGAGATCCTTTGCCTTGCTTATCTCTTCTTCTACAGTTCTAAGGGAATTGCATCTTCCTTAGTAATGTTAAGGACACACCAATTTTGGGGGAACCTTGGGTTTGTGTGATCTGTGTATCACTGCAACTCTATGAGACTTCAGAGTGGCTGTGCAACAGAAATCGGTCTGCAGAGTGGTTGCGCTGCAGCCAGAGATACCGGGTCTCGAGAGTAATTGTGCCATTGCCAGGTATATGAACAATAATGCATAACTTTGTGAAACATCCGACCAGGAAATATAGGATCTCTTTACTAAGGCTGTCTGAGGCAAAGTGTAGCATCACATTGCCTGTAACTCTTCACAACACAATGACTGCAGTTGCCATTAACATTGGTACATACATGCGATGTGCGACATTGAAGGGAAAAGTCTGGCTACAGTGAAAGCGGTTAAAGTCTCACCTCTTGGCCTCCTTCGGTAGCTGCTTGGCAATGTCTCCGCCAACAAAGACAGCTTCCAGATACACCCAGAGGTTCTGGACGAACAGCCATCTCTCAAGGATCTCGTTTGTGTTGGAGAGGTCGCTCACCCACTTCTGAATCTGCTTCCGGAAAGGTGCGTTATACCTGTAGAGATATTGTCTGTCATCACCTGTTCACAATCCACGTTTCAAATGCAGAGATATGTCATTATTTGTTCACCCAAAACTCATTGTAACACTTACAGAATTGCACGATATATAGTACGAAGTTACTTATAGTACTCTTATGCATATAGCATCGCACACCTATACAACATTTTATCATATATAGTATTATACTTGATATGATATTGCCTTATATATGTGCCGCTATATATATTTCTTTTTCTTTTACCTGAGACGGCAATGGCAGCTGAGGCCTTAATCAATGCCACCCCGAAAACACTATATAT
>JAUUDW010316004.1:0-10927 GCA_032361385.1 Panulirus guttatus
CTCTCTCTCTCTCTCTCTCTCTCTCTCTCTCTCTCTCTCTCTCTCTCTCTCTCTCTCTCTCTCTCTCTCACGCACATTTAGGTCTCTCTCACACACATTTAGGAAGGTGGTTCCACAGAACTATAGGACGAGAAATACGAATTATTCAACACGTTAACACGGAAATAATTTTACAGAACACACAAGTTGACAAACAGTTTCACTGTCTCAGATTCAATAGCAATTTCGGACAAAATATTTCAGAGGCATGCAGATGCAAATAGATGCTAAATACACACGTCTAAGAATCACACAAGTTCACACATACACAACGTTAACAGGTGGAACATCTTCACAAATACATCCTTCAAATACATCTTTAAAAAAAAAATCGCTTTTACTTCGAGTCTAAAGGTACACACGCGGTTTTGCTTTGAAGAGACCAAACAGAGAAGGTGCAGACAAGAACAACGGCAGGGTGACATTGCCCCTTACAGACTCTCTGCGACAGTCATTCACAGACACACCTGCTATGTGACTTTTACAGACACACGTGTTAACAGAGGACCAGGACTCACGGGGTCGACAGACAGACGTGTTCAGTGAACAACCAGCATCCAAAACACATCTACTCAGAGAAACATCTCCACAAAAAAACACAGTCACACACGCTTGCTTACTAGGCCCGCTACACACGCTCAGTTATTTGCTCAGGTTTAACTGCACAGGCAAAAACTACACATTTAAAACGGAGCATGTGGATGAAGAATCATCTGCTCAGTTTTAAGTGTACATGCCAAAATTTGGCCTGAGTGATATACGTCGATGACAGAAAAGTTGACTGTACAATTTTGAACTGTGCAGTTAAACCGGAGCGTGTGGAGGCAAATCCAAAACTTTGCTCAGTCCGCACCAGGTGGCTGCTGTGCCAAGATGACGGACATGAGGAACTTTTCAAGGGCGTTTGTGCAGGAATTCATGGAAATTTACCGAAGCCATGAATGCCTATGGAAAATTAAAAGTAAATGGTACTCGGACAAACAAAAAAAAAAAGATCAGCTCATAAAAAACTTACTGAAAAGATAAGAGAAGTGGGTCCGGAGGCAGATCGAGATGCTGTTGAGAAAGAAAATAAACAACCTGAGAAGTGCATAAAGGAGGAACTGAAGAACGTGTCAAATTCAAAGATGTCAGCGTCAGGTGCTGACAATATACGTATGTACTCCCAAGCTGTGGTATTTCAACATTCTGAAGTAGATTTTAATACTCCAAGATTAGCTCTGCAAATCTCTGGTATAACTTCACTCAGCGCCTGCGGTGACATCGCTGTTGTGTACTGTAGATCACTGTAGGATCTTCCTGTTGCCAGAGTAACAGTCAGACGTTCGCCAGGAATAATGACTTTCCCCAAGTATGTGTCCTTTCGTTCAATCAAAGTAGCAACCAAGATGAAAGATGCAAATAGGTTTCCTCTGTCATACGAAGGTAGTTGTACCAGTCATCACTTTCAAGCTTCAGTTCTTCTGCTAAATTCATGTGACAAAATTGCTTACTCTTCAACAGCCACTTTCTACACAAGATCTTGCCTTTGCTCTTTTTTCTCTTATTCTTAATGGCGCGCCAACGGTCTGAAGCAGGTCTCCATCACGTCCGTCCATATCGTCTTCTGGATAACACTGACCAAAAACTGCACAGTCTGGATGCACTGGCGAGATTCTGTTTTGACTGTGCAGCTGAACCGGAGCAAAATACTGAGCGTGTGAAGCGGGACTTACGGTGAGGACATTGACTGTGGACCTCCACTTGGAGAAACAGTTAACTTAGTACTTGAGATTAACTATACAGTGACTGAGGAAGTGCTTAAGTCAAAAAGTTAGTCTCGAATAGTATAAAGTAAACATGTTGAAGCCTTATAAGTTTATTTCAGTGAAACAGACTGGGAGACCGAATTCTATCAACTGGATAGAGAGAAAAGTTACATTGAATAGATTTCATGAAATCGACAACCAGGGCGTACAGACGGGTGCACAGGCACTAAGGTAGGTGAGATGGGGACAGGACAAGTGATGAAGGAATGGTACAATAGATGTAGTAAAGCAAAGTAAGACAGGGACATAATGTGGAGATATAGGAAACACAGGACTCTAGCCACACTAGTCAGACACAAGAGGGCCGAAATGACGTCAGGATAAGAAGGTAGGAACAAGCGACTTACGAGAGAACAATAGTAGGCACTTTAAAAGATCACCCAAAACAATTTCGCAAATGTGTGATGAGTAGATCAACAGTATTGTAATAAACCAACAGTTTAAAGGACTCAGAGGGAAAAGTTATTGATACAAATGAGAACAAATGTGAGGTGCTGAGTACGAGGTTTTGAGGTGCGTTCTCATTCGAAGAACAGAAGGAGCCTTCACAGGCAGCCAGGGAAGGGAAATATACCTATGAGAATAATTCGGTGGAAGTGAGGATCATAAAGCAGCTCGGCACAGCTGTCATATCAACAGAGAGTGAATGGGATCCCTTGCCAAGCCACTGGTGAAGTTGTATAAAACCTTCTTCGGTAAGGGATATGATCCAACGATTTGAAAGAAATCCTACGTTGTACCGGTATTAAAGAAAAAAAATCAATTAAGAAAAGCAACGGATTTATATGCCAGGATCCCGAACGAGCATAATGTACAAGATAATGGAAAAGATAATCAGAATCAGCGATAGAGCTACAGGAGTACTTAGCTGTGTGACGAATCTAATTGATTTTTATGGGCGAGTGAGCAATATTTTGGAAAAAAGGGTTGGGTAAGTGGATCTTATGCTCAAAGACTGCCAGAAGGCTTTTAATGCTGTCTTCCACGAAAGGCTGATGATGAAGGAATACATCCAGGTTGGAGGCGGGGGAGGGCTGGTCGAGAGATTAACGGCTGGATAACTCGAAGGAAACAGAGAGAACGTGTCAGGGATCCTTCCTATGCTGGGCGAGGGTGACAACTGAGGGCCCTCAAAGCTTACATTGCTGAAGCCATTGCTATTCCTGATCTTCATAAATCGTTTGCCAAATAATAACTATAGATTTATACCTGAATATGTTTGCCGATGATGTTAGAATTATTAATAAAGTGCAAATCAGAAAGGAATGCAAAGTGCTGCAAGGGAAACATGACAAGATACAACAACACTGATTGGACATATGGCTCATGAAATTCAATCTTGGAGAAGGTACAGTCATGAAGAGGAGAAGTCGTTTAGACAAACCAGACAGTGAGTACCACATCAGGGGAAATACATATCAACTAAGAAGTTGACATCAGGCCAAACTTACCTCAAGAATAGCAAGTGAGAAGGATCTGGAAGGATGCAGGCTACTTTAGGTCACTGTGAAAATTGCCTTCCTGTTTATGGAGTGCGAGATATTTATTAAGATATGCACGGCGTCTAGTTTCACAACGCTGAAATACGTCATTTCGAGACCCACATAGAACTGCTGGCAAGGCTCCAAAGAAATGCACAAGAACGACACCAAAAGCGAATAGTATTAGCTACTCGAAAAATAAAAAAAAAAGCTTTTAACCTACATACACTGGAATCAAGAAAAGTTAGATGGCACATGATAGCTACATTCAACTTTAGAAGAGTCCTTTGAGAGCAGAAGGGTCCAGGACAAGATGGCACAACCTGAAGTTGGGAAAAGAAGTGTACAGTAGGACGTCAGGAAGCATTTCTTCAACAGTACTTGTGAACTCGCGGATCAAGTTAAGCCAAGAGCAAGTGAATGCGACAACCATTGGAAGATCCAGGAATCTGCCTGAAAATACGACAGGGTTAAGAGGCGGGGACCCACGAGAGTAAAGTTCCAGCACCGTATACGCAAGAAGGTATAAATGACTTACGCTCTTCCTTATATTTACTTCACGAAACACAGGCATAAAGTGCCTCAGACACAACTACCCTTCAACACAGTCCACTCGAGCACCATCTCATAGAAGAAGTTTCCCAGAGGTACACAGATGAACCATACCAGATACGCAGTATCCAAAAGTACAGTTTTGAGGACACACTGCCCCTTGTAACACAGATTCCCAGCCCTCCTCGGATATACACATCATAGCCATACTCATTGGGAGAAAAATGGTTCACTGACAGGTGCTCCGAAATTCAACCCGCTCAGTTCATGTCCATCTACCCAAGCACACAGTTGGCTGACATATCAGTCATCGTAAACACGATTTCTCAGAAACACATGCTCAGTACTGGTGAGTACTTCAATGAACGAAGCACAAAACAGTTTAGGCAAGAGTCCTCGTAGAGTCGTATTATTCGAGCTACAAACACTTACAAATGCTTCGCGAAGAGCCAGCCGTCACTAGTTTAGCGGTTGGCCAGTAGGAACAAGTGGTATGATGATTCACCATTAACCAAATTGCATCGAAACTGGTATCGAGACAGCTCGTGAGCAGCGATTGGTTGAATTAGCTGTATCTCCCGTGTGTCTAGTGAACAGTTTTGAGATAAGTTATAAGATTGGTGCAAACTGCTGTGCTAATTGGCTGAATCCACTGTGTGAATTGTCTATATTTCTCTCCTCTTTCAAAATAGCAAACTCTACGCCACCTATTAAGGGAGAAAGTAATAAAATCATCCGTAAAACTAAATTCGTCTTTTTCGCTTCAGTCGCTGAGCGTGGAGTGATGTTGCACACTTCTGATAAGTTTTCCACCGCGTGTGTGTTGTTTCTCACTGGTGCTTTGTGTGTTAATGTATGGGTTGATTGTCGAAGACAAAATTGCTACTGACACTTATCCTCCCCCCAGCTCCCATCCACACGCATACCTTTTTTTTAGCTACATATGTCCAGCAACCGGAGGAAAGCGCACTGTAAATGTGAGAGTTGCATTACCATTTTGACCATAAGTTTATTAGAGAAGCCAACCTTAACTTATAACACAGAATCTACAAACAGTGATGGAGATACGTACTCGTCCCAGACTTTTAGTAATGAAATACCTGCCGCCCCTTACAGCTGCTTGAGCTCTAGGCTTATCACTGTACCAGTGTCATTAAGGTCGTTAACGCCACACTACATCCACCAACCGAAAAATCCTTCAAGCGTTAAAAACATTGGTCCGACCACATACACTCTCACAATGTATGTGGCCCATGCACCTCCCCTCCGACGTCCCATCACGGTTCCGCCTGTAGAGTACAATGACAACCTTTGTGTCCCTTTAAAGGCCCGAAGCGCGAGTAAATAGATTTTCTCCAGATGAGTAAATGAACCATTCATCTCTATACTAGTACCCTGCTCCTCTTTCCGCTACTCTTACCTAAAGAGGCCACAGAAGTAGCGACAGGGACCAAGTTTAATCCAATCCCTGCAGAGTACATAGGTCAGTCAACGGGTAGTTATTTGTTGGGCAAATAGTTTCATGTCCACTTTAATGTATCTAAAACGCTTCACTTCTTTCACATTTTCTCCATTCAAACTAACATCCCAACTAGCCTGTCCCTCTGCTCTGCGAAACCAAAAAACCTTGCTTTTATTCTAATTTACTCTCACCTTCCTCGTTACACACACACTCTTCCAAAATCCGTCATCAAATTCTGCAGGTTCTCACTCGGATCTGCCATCAGTGATGTTTCATCTGCAAACAACTAACTCATTTCCTAGAACCTCTCATCCCTACGGAATGCATACTCGCCCATTTCTCCTGGACCCTTGCATTACTTCCCTCACCACTGCATCTATAAACAAATTAAACAGTCATGGTGACATCACACACGCCTGCCGCAGACCAACCTATACCTGGAACCACTCACTCTCTTCTCTTCCTATTCGTACACACTTCTTACACTCTTGATATAAACTTCTCACTGCTTCTATTGGCTTTTCTCTCACACCAATTATTAGTAAGTCCTTCCACAATGCATTTCTTTCAACACTATCATATGCTTTCTCCATATCCATAAATGCCACATCAAAATCCTTCTGTTTCTCTGAGTATTTCTCACACCCTTTCTTCAAAACATACACCTGATCCACACATCCTCTACCACACCACACCTGCAGACCCTCTTGCCCTTTTGGAGCTACTGGTCTTTGCCTGCTTGATGTTAAACAGTTAGTTAAAAAGTCAACTTTGGCGAGGCTGTGTCACTGTGAGTATAGTCTCGTCAAAGAACTTCTCACTCCATAGGAGTCAACATTACCCTGGGTAACAGGACTCTTTCATAAAAGTTGATCCTGCGGTACTTATACATGTATATAATTGCTTCTCCCGCCTTAGCATGTCATCATTAAATAAAATACGAAATGGACAGTGGCCGTGTTGCACACATCCATATTCTAACTGTCATGAACAATGAACCGAAATCAAAGCAATTAAACTTATTCCACCACTTACTACCTTCTTTCATACGTCCACATCCCTCCTTCCACACAGCGCTTCCTCGCTCAGTCGGGAAATGTAAACACGTGTAATATCTAATGGTCCCGGACTGACAACCTGAGCGTGTGGATAACGGTAAAAGAGTCTTACATTCCAAGACAGTGTGGCCAGGGTGGGGATGGCCAGTTCCAAGATTTCACGAAACCTTGATATGACAGACAAATTTGCGGGAAGGAAACGTAAATTATCTATTTAGCTGTACGGTACATGTACACCTATTGGATATATTTCTTTAGTTTAATACGAGCATTTTCAGCAAGGAAATGTCGTAAATTATTTTTCTCAATAACACCGCTCACACGTACCCAAAAGGCATATTTCTTGTGATATAGATAACCGTTCCACTGTCTTTTGTTTCATAATATCTTTTGACTCCTTAATATACAATATGAGTGGCCAGAAAAAGCCTCAGCTTAGGGCCCATTGCCTCCTTAATCCACCATTGGTGTGCCTGGCTTATGTCTCCCCCAATATTGAGGGAAAAAAATTGATTTTTTTGTTTCTTCTTCCTGAGAATCAAGTTTTATGCTCCATTCCGTCGTTTTGAGGCCGACAGAATTGAAACTTTGCAGAAATGTGGCTTGGTGTAACGCGCCTAGACACCTTTATCATTTTTTCATTATTTACGATTTTGAAGTATTTCATATGACCAAAGATCTTCACAAATTATTCTGGGCTGCCGTTCCTTACAGTTTCAGTCAACTGAGACGAAACGCTACAGACACATACCCTTCTACAAGACCCATGCAATACACAAAATAGATTCGTAAATTGGCCAATTTCTACTTTGCAATAGGGGTCAAAATTCACTGGATATATTTTCATTACTTGGCCATATTTCAGCTAGTGTTCATGAAATCCAGTGCAAAAAGGTCTTTTTAAACCCTTCACACTATGTGTACATGGCCTCACACCATGTCTGTAAACAAAAATTTATTTGACAATTTTGGATAGTGTCTACGGGTCTAAGCTCACCAAATAACTACAATTAGGGACATTTCTGGATGTTGTCTAGTCATATCTTAGCCAGTTTTCATTAAACTTGGCACAAAAACTTAATCCCACATACTCCACATTATACCGATACAAACTTGTGACTCACCCATTCTTAAACTTTTCCAGGGATCAAATACTGCCAGAACTTTCCTTCTTTGTCACTAATCCGTTCATTTTCAACGAACGTTTACACTCACTCAGTAACATCCTCTGGCTGATCTTGAGGAGTCTTGGCACAAAGATATTTAACGTGTACATGGAGGAAGACGCACCGTATTCGCTCGCGAATGCTGGCCTTTCTAGCTGTATATGTATCTATGCTGCTTCAGTTATATATCCTCGACATACTAGGTGTATGTACATGGTGCTGGTGTGTGGAATTAGGGAGCAGCTAAGGTAAGAGAGGTTCACTGTAAGTTATGATGCCTCTCTCGTGGCTCAAAGTCTCCGAGGGAATCATGTACGTTCCATGCCTGCTTCTGCCGAGGTATTGGGTATCTGTAAAGTTTGTCTTCTCTGTCTTCTAGCTTCGCCCTGAACTTTTGTGTCTTGCACATGTGACACTGGGTTTTACGTTACGTTTTCTTTCGGTCAGGGAGGGATGTAGCGAAGGAACCACCTAGCAAACATAACTTGCAACGCTTACAAGACCTGAGTGAGACGCGTGTTTGTAGACAGAGTGGAGCGTAAAGGGAGGCTTGCGACAGGCTGGAGGCAAACCCTGCAGCTGAAGGAAACCGGATGATATTTCTCACGAATCTCGGTACCTTATTCTGTACTCTGTACAGCGTGGGCATCGGTGATCTGGGGGCCAGGTGACCAGGTGAGTACTGCCTGTACAGTAGCTGGGAATGGGGGAAACCATGGTCTTGATGTAGTGTCATTTTCTCTGGAAAATGCGAGAAAGGTATAATTTGGCATAATTTGGGCTGCTGATATTAAGTATCAACCTTCTAAGACGAAACGCTTTATACGGATACCTTTCCACAAGCCCCATATATTGCACAGGATGAATGTTTGATACAAGCCATTGCTACTATGCTACAGGGACAAGTGTACTAAAGACATTTCGTTTTCTTTTTTAGGCCATTACATAGTCTATTAAAGCCAACTTTTATAAAATTTGGCATAAAGATGTCATCTTACCATTATGCTTATATAAGATTTGGGATTTAGCCCTTTTCTAATAGATCTTAAGGGTCAAAAGTCAAATTAAATTTTTGGCCATAAAGTGGTTTGAATTCAACCAAATTTCATGAAATCTGGCAAAACGATATTTTCCAAATATCCCACATGATGCCGAGGTGAAGACTACTGTAGCCTTCCTTCCAGTTGAAAATTTACCAAAAATTATATGTTCTTTTCTTTTTGCCACATGTGCAATCTATTTCAACCCATATTGATGAAACTCACTCAGTAACTGCTACATCCTCAAACTGCTCTTGATGAGTCCTTGCCAAAGATACTTAGCGTATAAATGAAAGGGGACATACCACGTGAGCTTGCGAATCTTGGCCTTTCTAGTATTACATCCACATCATTTGTTTTTCTGTCTGGTGCCACATCAGCGTTATGATCCAAGTATTCCTTTAGCCCATATTGACCATCAAACCCCACCACAGTGCTACTGTCCAACAAAAAAAGCTAAAGGAAACTTAGGTGATTTCTTGTAGAGACAGGAAATGACCCATGCGTCTTGTGGAGAGGGGAAATGACCCATACAGAGTTGGCGAAAGACTTGATGACAAATTAGCAGATATTTGTAAAGAGCCCGATTCGATCGTAATGGAAGATTTTAACATGCCGGTAACTAAGTGTGAGGGAATCCATTTTAGTAGCTCCGGGCGCGGACCCTACCTAAGTATACTTAATAGCGCCCTTATACAATTAGTTGAGAAACCTTCCTGCGACGAGAACATGTTAGATTTAGTTAAAACTAGAAACGGGATCTCGTTGATAATTGGTATAAGTGATCATCGACAAATCACCTTTGAAGGATGTTTAAAACACCATTGGTCAACATGAAAATCGCAAAATGTTCCAGATTTTAGACGTGCAAATCTTAATAACCTTCGCATTGTTCTTGTCGTGCAAATCTGGGATGATATCGTTAATGAAAGTAAAATGGACATAATTCGGAAAAGATTCAGTAAATCTTTCAGAGCAGCAGAGGGTACATATATACCAATGTGTGACAGATGATATTCTTCCAAAATGAAGTCCAA
Organism: Panulirus guttatus; assembly: GCA_032361385.1. Taxonomy (NCBI): domain Eukaryota; kingdom Metazoa; phylum Arthropoda; class Malacostraca; order Decapoda; family Palinuridae; genus Panulirus; species Panulirus guttatus. The sequence continues at coordinate 9,644 of JAUUDW010316004.1, forward strand.
ATAGTGGAAAGATGAAGCAAAGAAGTACCTGTTGTCTATGAAAGTAGTATGTGACAAACTCAGGGACCAGTAGTCGACATGATTAAGTAAATAATTTAAACGAGCGTTGAGAAACTAAGAGACTTAACAATCAAAATAAAACGTCAGTATGAAGGACATATTGCTGAAAATAGCAAAGAGATAAAGTAATGCTGAAAACAAGAGAGTCATTAACCAGTCAACTGTTCCATTAATCAACGTAATGAACTACTGCAATATCTTGCATGAATTTTCTGCATCTGTATTTACGACTGAAGACACAACTCGTGTCCCAAATTCACTTCCAGTGATAACAGGAGGACAACATTCCGCGTTATCCTGATGATATACTAATCAGCAAATATTTTCACTAGTAGTAGATAAAACGGCAGGCCCATATAAGTTCTTTTCGAAGACAGTAAAAAAAGCGAAAAATGAGATGGTCAAGCCTATGAATGCTGTTTTCAAAAAGTCAGTTGATACAAGGAAAGTCACTGCTCAGAAATTATCGTCCAATTAGCTAAACGTCTGTAGTTGGAAAACGTTTGGAAACCTCTACTCGGGACAAAATTGTAAACTATACAGAAGACCACCGCTTAATAAAGCAATTCTCATTATAGTTCTCGACGAAATCGTTCATGTCTGACAAATCTGTTTAATTTCTCTTATGATATTATCAACATTTATGATGAAAATGAAGCAGATGATGTCTTTTATCTCGAATTTAAAAAAGCATTTGATAAAGTCCCGCATCAAAGGTTACTGGCAAAAGCTGAATTACATAGTCTAGATAAGGTAATCCTTCGGTGGTTAAAAAAACTGGCTCACTGGCAGTGAACAGAGAGTAGGGATCCATGGTCAAGCCTCAGAATGGTTAAACGTAACAGGTGGTGTGCCACAGGGGTCGGTTGTCTTTCTCATATGCATCAATGATATTGTTGATGGACTGCATTGTAGGAAATCGAAATCATAAGCTGGGAAGTAAATCTACAAATGAAAATGAATGTCCGCAGTTTCAAACCAACGTAGACAAACAATTGTATCGGGCTCATAGATGGCAAAGGAATCTTGATAACAGTAAGAGCAAAATTTGCCATTTCGGTTGATAAAACGAAAAGGCACGCTACATAATGAATTCTGTTGCGCTACAAGAAGTAAATGAAAAAAAAAGACTTGGGTGTGGTAATCTCTGTTGACTTAAAGGCAAGGAAACAGTGCACAGAGGCTTAAAAAGGGGTAAACAAACTTCCTGGATTTATAGGTAAA
>JAUUDW010316115.1:0-13437 GCA_032361385.1 Panulirus guttatus
TATATTTATATGTGTGTGTGTGTGTGTGTGTGTGTGTGACATATAAGGTCGCATGATCACGTCAGGTGAGGGGTCAGGCGGGAAGGTCACGTGAGAAATGTGATCACCAGAGACAGGAGTCGGGTCATCGAAGGGCAAGGTGACCACAGGCGAACTTATACGTGTTGACAATTCTCTTGATTATGAAAGGATCTAATTTGTACGTACCTAAACTAAATGTTGAGATTACTATTGAGACTGAGGTTAATGATAAAAGATTTTGTCCATTACTGCAACGCCATTTGAGATAACAGCTTCAGTTCTGTGTGCATCGTTATCTTTCGTCAGGTTTATGCTCACAGTTTCAGATCTTTGACGACAGTTAGGAATAGCGTCTCTTGACACGGCTTCATAGACAATGCCTCTGCATATGTCGATATCATCACCAGATGCATCACCATATTTCAAGATGTAGCAAAATGCTTCCACCGCCTTCACACTGTTCAGGGATTTGTTTGAAGCAGCAGATCATAGTCCATATCCCAAGAGCCACTGGGATCCGGGGGAGGGAAGTGGTGGACCCCGCCAGCCGCTGGAGTCCGGGGCAGGGGAAGGTGGATGCCTCCAGTCACTGAAGTTCCCAATGGAAAACATTCCCACATCTTGTGTTTGTTTTAGTCTGATCCTGGCCCGGGCGACCTTGGCGTGATTCAATTCTCTTTCCTTGTCCCAAGAAGGATCCTGGCGATCACTTATCGCCCTGCAGGTGTTGCCCAACACGCTTTGTTGTTCTAGGACATCCAGATAGACACCCGCACCTTTCTTGCGCATTTGATTCATGGCTGAGATCCGACTCAGGTTCAGCCCAGGAGTCACTCACCAGATATTTCGTCCTCACCATCACTGTACACCACACCTGTCTGCTTACACTCATCTTAACCTCACGAGGGTTAATTCCTTACGGAATGTCTGCAGGGTTGAAAGATTCGGTGAAATACTGACTCATCCGTAGATTACGGTCTATAACAACCGAAGTCATTCGAAGACATATCAGTTTCCTTATCCAATGACGGTGCGACCCTTTGGGATCATTACCTGGCCTTGATCAGACCCTCAAAGGTCAGGTTGAAGGCCAAGATTTCATATCCAAGAGTCGCACCGACGGTCACACTCTGTTTATCCGTCTAGCCTTCCAGCCACAACACTCACCTGAGGACACGCAGGTCACCAGGGAGGACGTCATCAGAGCTGGACGCCCCCCAACCCACGCCCGCATTCCCTTAAAGGACGACGGACATCAAGAGGAACGCGAGCGCCCCCGCCTGGTGAACGCCCCACTCGCTGGGCCGGGGACACGCCCCTCTCGTCCAAACATGTTCCATACATGTCCAACACGATTCCCGCCCTCCTCCCTCCCTTCCCACACAACCCCCAGCCTGCCCTACCCCCTGCCCGCGCCCATGATGAATATAAATATGTGAGAGTTTGTCTGTGTGTACGTATGCGTGTGTTTGTGAATGTCTGTATTTGTGTATGTATGCATGTGTGTGTGTGTGTGTGTGTGTGTGCGTGTGTGTGAGTGAGTGTGTGTGAGTGAGTGTTTGAGTAAATACTTGTGTTTTTACACATTTGTCAAGTGTGGGACATCATCCTCTGAACTTAACTAACTGACGTACAATATCTTTAACTTCTGTACACTGCCTCTATTCACAACCTTATCTCTTATATTCCTTTTATACACAACGCTGAAACTGTAGACATACTTCTTTACATCTGTCTCTATATAAGTTCCTACTTCATTTCTTGTCATGACCTGCAGTTTCTCCTTCTTTGCAACTTTCAAAAAAGAAAACTGTTTACAGAAGACATGGTCAGTTGTTTGTAGGAACGAAACATAAGATCAAGTCTTCCCTCACTCTTCCTTCCTCTATGGTAGGTATAATTCTAACCTCTAATCTGCACTTGTATCTCAACTTCTAACCTCTAATCTGCACCATAAACCCAAGTCTCTTATTTCAGATACCATCTTTGTTGCCTGTTAAGACTTTATTCTTCATTGTGTGGTGCCCAAACCTAAGGAGCAGATTCTAATTTTGGCCTCATACAATCTTTATATAGTCTACTTGACATCTCTTAATTCTTGTATTTAAATGTACAAAGCAGACAGTTTGTCTCCTCAACAATTCTCCTGACGTGATATTATATTGATAGGCCTTTTTCACGAACACATTCATGTATCGTTTGTCCCTTCAGACTGGAGTCATCCAGATGCCTTCTCTTATTGTGTTTTATCTTAACTGCTTAGCATCATCTTTGGTTGAACCACAACATCCACAGATATGACCAACTCTGGAGCTTGTCTAAGTAATCTTGTAAGTTTAAGCAACCCTCATCATCCCTTACTTCTCTTATGACGTAAACATCATCCTCAAACACAGACAAGCCCGAATCCAATCCTATTGGTAAGCCATTAACACAATAACAACAGCCATAAGACTGAGCCTTGCAGCACACCAACAATTACCCCAGTCAGCTTAAAAAAAGGCTCCTGACATTCGTCTACTGTTCCACTTCACTAAGGACGTTTTCGATACACAGGAGGATTCCACTCCTCCTGTACCCACCCTTTCCATATGCCTCCATGAAAATTCAGTCTTTTGACCAAACTCTTGTGTGAGACAGTGTCAGCTGCCTTATGGCTGTCCAAGAGCACGAGGCCCATCCATCCGTCTCCTTTGTCTAGATGATCTCATTCTATCATAGAAATCTAAGCGATTCATTACACATGATGCCATCCATCTAACCCCACGTTTCCTCTCATTCGGACAGTTGATTACCTATTTGCTTTCTGATTGTCTGTTCCGTCGTGATAAAGACCACTCTCATCAGAGATACTGAACCTGTGTTGGGTATAATTTTCCTGTCTCCTCGTCATCATCAACACTTTTCCCTCTGAATCCCTCAGTCTGCCTGGCTGCTCTAGAACTGACAGTTTATTTCTGATTTTATGAGACAGTCTTTGATATTCACTTGCATTACCAAAGGATATATATATTTTTTCAACGTTGCTTTGCTCCTCCTTCCTTATCTTGCTGAACTCATTCCTCGTCTCTTACACTTTTCAGATACTGGCTGGCAGCAATGGCACCTGTAATCCCTCCACAGACCATTCGTTAGTTCTTTCGTTCTTTGTCATCGTTTCTAACCTGTTGACTCTGTACACTGCTAATACTACCCGTGTACTAACCTCATTGATAACTGTAAAGGGCTCTCCATGACTGTGTACTATCTTCTGATTGCGTAATTCTATTATCCTTTTTATATTCCCCAAACATTTGTTTCCCTCCACATAGTTACCACAGACGTATCATTCAGTCTAGTTTCCTCTCTAGACATCTTATGTCCTTGGCGATCATTCATTCAAACTCAAGCACCATATGATCGTTTTAATTCATGTCCTCACCAATCATGCATTCAAGTTCAGGCACTGTACAATCACTTTTACCAAGCAGTCTATATTTGTCTGTGTACGTGTGTTTACTTCTGAGTCTGTAAGTGTGTATTTGTGCATGCGTATAGGAGCATGTTTGTTGGTATCGAAGTTTCGACTGTAGTGTATGGATGTGAGGCATGGGTTCGAGATACAGAATTACGGCAGAGAGTTGATGTCAGAAATGAAATGTTTTGGAACAATATGTAGTGTAAAGAAGGTTGATGGAGTAAGAGATGGTAAGGTAAGAGAAAGGTGTGGCAATTAGAAGAGTATTTATGGGAGAGCTGAAGAGGGTGTGCTGAAATGGTTCGGATGTTTGGGGGGAATGAATGAGGAGCGACTGTCTGGGAGTGTGTACCTGTCGGAAGTTGAAGGATAAAGGAGAAGGGAGAAAGAAAAGAGGAGGTGGAAGGATGGACTGATACATGTTTTGAGTAATCAATACCTGAATAACGCCGCACCTCCCTGGTAAACAACACTGTCAAAAGCAACTACAACAAAAACACAAACCACACCAAGCAAAGCACCAAGAACAATCACTGACGGCCTAGCAATTACGAACACCCAATATTTACACAGTGATGCGGAAATCCTCTCAGTTCAATCCCTTCCTCAACATGCTCTGCACTCATTTCCTTGCAACAGCGCTGGACCCTTCCCATCCTAATCACTCCATAGCTAACCTCCCTCAACCAAAAACAGAATGCTTACACACACTCCCCTACTCCCACCCCGAACAAACACAGCAATCACAAAGCATATAAACACTAAATATATCTGACAAGCAATAAAAACCTGCCTTGAACTCAGCCGTAAATACCACCTCATCAGCCAGAGACCCATATGAATCCACTCTCCTCAGACCTATGGGAGTTACACTTCCTCTTGTACGCTGTGGACGACATTACAGACACCAGTGCATCGTGTATTAAGACCCTTCGTGCCCAAGAAGCATCAACAACAATGAAGATTCTGAACACTTGCTGTTCAGTTGCCCAACACCCTCCCCATAAAGATACACGCAGAACAGCACTATGCCTACGTTCTCTTGTTGAGGTGGTAATAAAACACACGTTTGGAATGGAGGTTAAATTCGTACATTTCGTCATAGCGAACTTCATCAAGGAACTGACATAAGTTTTCGATTTGACGTGATGTGGGCCACGCGGTGTCCTGATTGGCTAGTCTGCACATCCGACTTCGTTCCCGTTCTAGACGCCCACTCCTGCACCGCTACTCGGGCAGCATTACAGGACTACCCATGAGCCACCTCGCCAGTCTGCCCGAAGGCTTGTCGCTCCCAAAGAAATAAAACAATGCTTTTGTTCTTAGCCCAGCCATCCAGCAGCTCCTGACCCGCCCTCCAAATGGCTCTGTCGCTGCCTAGCTGACATTGTCTTGGAACTTATCAGGCCTTATCTATGGCTCTCTCAACGCAGAGGAAAGAATGGAAAGGGACAACAGCCTTGTTGCCGTTGACACCAGCTCGGCTGCCAGTCAAATCACCTGGGTTACAGCCGCTCTGCTGAAGCCAAAGTAGTTCAGCTTTGTTACGTTGCGGACCAACAACCTGTTCAGGGTGTGAGCACAAACTTGGGCCTGTTGACCCCAGGGTAGAACTGAAATAAAGATTGCTGTTAACCTTGTTACAAGGGACTAGAGTGAAAACTCGGTGCCGCCTGTCGAACTCATTCAAGCTGAGAGTGTTCAACAGAGTGAACTTCTCTTCCCTCTCCTGTTCAGCTTCGCCGTTAACGGGTCCCAGGGCAGTTTATCAATATTGCTAAGCGTTCGCTTTTCAGATAATGGCACCACAGTAGACAAGGGAAATTACCGCAGCACACATGAAGAGGAGCACACCACATCCAACCGTCACATTACTGGCAGCATTGCAGCCACCTTGCCCGAAGCTCAGGCCATCATGCCCTGACAGCGCCCCGCTGGGGGTGCCCTTCTGGGACCTACTTCCCCTGACATCATCCTTGAGCGAAAACCTGAGGAACTGAAAACAGTCAACAGGAAAGGCTGAGGGGTCGGTAACATCCCTCACCTTTACGGATGTATGAGAATGGTTTAGCCAATCTACATCTTGAGATGTTGTCATATTTTCAGTAATGGCAAATTGAAAGATGCGAAACCTTGCGTCCGTGTTCGAGAAAGCTCCCGACATGGTATCGGGCGATGTCTGTGGATCCAAGCAAAGTTCGTGGTCAGGCTCGGGCCAAGGCGTCCGTCTAACCTTCTGGCTCGCTTTCCCCGCATTTATTTCCATCTCTGCAGCAGCTTGATAAATGTGGCAGGAATTATTCTTGGGTCGCCAGAATAAGGCTACTGGCATATATATATCCTCAGGTCCGTCCATGAAGTCATCCACTATGATCTTGCAGCTCCTTCACCTGAACCAACTCCCCGGGAGGCCACAAAAAGAGTCATCAACCGTGCCCCTCCCACTGCGAGGATGAATGAGAAATAAAGAGAAAAGATGGAGAATAGCTCGGTGCATAGTAAAGGCATGCTTTACATATCGAGATATGGAACATTAGATCTTGAAAGACAAAACGATAAAGATAGACTTAGAAGTAAGAGAATGATGAGGTGGTCTGACATGAGACAACCAACTCCGCAGGAAACAAGATTCACTTCATTACCGACACAGACAACCTATAGACTCCACTTCTACCTGCCGTCCACACCAGCCACCTGCAGCCTCCACCTCCACCCACCGTCCACATCCGCCACCCACACACACCACATGCACCTGTTGTGGTCTGACTGGAGCAACATCTAATACTCTGCGACTGAGTGGTGTACGTGGACGTAGGATCCCCAGATTACTCATGCTGGCGACAAACCTGTTGCAGTTATGCTGTACACACCTGGCATAACCAAGGTGTACACACCTCCCACAATCATGGTATACACACCTTCTGTAACCATGTCGTACATACCTGCCACAACCATAGTCAACACATCCTCCAGTCCCATAGCGTTAATATTTGCCACAACCATGACGTCTTCATCTACCACAGCCACAGTATACATATTTGCCTCAACCATGGTGTACACACTACTACCACCGTGACATACTCGCCTGCCACCACCGTGGTGCACACACTTGTTCACACCCACCACATCCATAGTGTACACACTTGCTACAACCATGGTGAACACACCTGTCACTCCCATGGTGTACACACCTGCCACACCAGTGGTGTGCATACCTGGAACACTCAATGGTGTACACACGCCAGTAGACACAAACAAGCCTAACCGTCAAGAGGTCAAGATATCTTGACCTAACGGGGAAGCAGGAAGGTGAGGAGCACCACCTGTGCTGGATTTCTACTGGTTGGTTCCCCATGTCGTTAACACCTCTGAACAACGATTGACTATGTGAACCTTTACTCCCGGAAGAATCTGTCTGGGAACGAGGGAGAAATATTGAATGAAACTGCTCAAGAAAACCACTTGGTTTTCAGTAGTGGTGGACGCACTGGGTAACTGTGAGTGGAGGAAAGATTCTTTCCATGTGTAAGGGAGACGAAATGTGTCGTCATGGTTACTTCAGTTTCCCCAGGAGTTAGAGTCAACCCTCATAGCTCGAGGTATACCTTAGAAGACGCAAAGTTCAGAGAGGTCTTCCATCAGATCAGCTGCCGCGGCACTTCTGAGGGTCGTCCCTAAAGGAGGGCGTAGGATACGGGTCGTCTTGGTGGAGGGTGCAGCCTGAGAGTCGTCCTTGATGGAAGGCGCAGCCTGAAGGTTGTCCTTGGTAGAGGGCGCAGCCTTAGGGTTGGCCTTGTTGGAGGACATTACCCAATGGTCGTCCTTCGTGGAGAGCGAGGTCTAACGACCGATTTTGGTAGAGGATGATGCCCGATGGTCGTCCTTGGTAGGGGACACAGCCTGAGGTTTGTCCGTGTTGGAGAACAAAGCCTGAGGATCATCCATGTCAGATTCCAAGACCTAAAGGTCATCCTTGGTAGAGGACGAAGCCTGAGGGTCGTCCTTGGTAGAGGGCGCAGCCTGAATATCGTTCTTGGTAGAGAAGCCCTACGGTCGTCTTTAACTGGGGGCTAGACCTGAAGTTCGTCCTAAGTGGAGGGCACAGCCTGAGGGTCGTCCTTGGTGGAGGGCGAAGCCTGATAGTCGTCCTTGACGAAGGGCGCAGCCTGAGGAGTGAGAGACATCATTATCATCAGGTTCAGGAAGTTGGACGCCACAGTTTGTTTACATCCCCAGTTTATGGAGGCGAGTGACTCCGATAAGGTGCAGGGATGTGCGTGAAGGTCGCGCTGTGCTACTGCTGTTATTGTCCCGTTGTTGCTGTGCCGCAGTTGCGTTGCTGTCGCTGTGCCTGAGCTGGTCTGTCTCTGATGGTAAACATGGCATAAGTAAATAAAAATCTGAGCCATTATAATCCCAGCAACTCTTTGATGCACAGTTTATTATAGCTATTATCCTTATCATGAAGTTATATCCAAGCCATTAGCTCCGGGGAACATACATATATGTTATATTCATCACATTAGATGATATATTTGTCTACCATATTTTTTTCTTTCTTTACGCCTTCATTCATATTTAAGTCCAAAGCTCCTCACCCTGCGACGCTTACGTCACCATGAACACATATGGGGACCACATGATCCCAGGTCTGCGCCTCACAGACATAGACAGATAAATATGAATAATATGAATGATCATATTACTCAGGAAAGCTTTATAAAACTTTTTAATTCATGAATTATGAGACGAGAACATTAATGGAGATGAATGTAAGATCTTGTCACCTGAAAGATTTTTTGGTCATAGACTACAATATCTTTTTGTCGAAATTTATAAATGCATTTACTTCAACCGACCACCTGCAGCCACTACCCACACCTGCCACCCACACCTTCCACCCACACCTACCACCCACAGTCACCTTCCACCCATAAAATCAAAAGAATCCCTCACGTTAGACGGTGACCAATGATAACGGTAGAAGTGAAGTAGGAGAAGATGACCACTGAGCACCTTGAGTAACAGAGTAATGTAACACTGAAATGAATTACCATCGGATGTTGTCAACATGGAGGCTATCCGTACTTTAACAGCAAGACAAGACAAATGTTTCAATGATACCAATTACCAAGGAAATAAGCCTGTATAAAAACAACATGTTAGGAATGTATTTCAATATTTCTTACATATTTGCAGTTAGAATTATTCTTTCCCAGAGAATCCGGTGGTTGTGATTTAATCAGACTAAAGTTACCATTCCTGCTCACCAATACAATCTCCATGTTAGCATTATTCCCTTTAGGCTACACGGTGTTCCTCCGTAGCTTCTTTCTTGCAGGGGTCGTGGATGGGGAGGAGCCTTCTGCCTCACTGTTCGTCATCTGTGTAGATGACAGCTGAAGAATATCATTCTTCCCCTCCAGCAGATACTCTGGTCATACATTACCAGGTTTGCACAGCTGTCTACACTCACTCTGATCCTTTCTCTCTCTCTCATCCTTCTCCTTCAGCTCCTCTACTGCTATCCTCGGTCCCTAAGAGACATCGCTATCCAGGCATTCTCATTTCCTCTGCCCTTAAATATGTCTCTGCTCCTGTAATTTTGCGAAAAATGACAAACTACAGATATTAACCACAGCCGTTACTCACAACCATATGTACACTCACCCAACCCAGACTTGTCACCCACGAAGGTAATCACATCGACCACCACACTCCCCACTTACACCAAGACACCATTCACATCCACTTCTACATCCACCTTTCACGCCCAACTCTACATCTACCACTCACATCCAGCTATCAGTGACGTCTACCACTCACACGTGCACTCACTCTCCACCATCTACAGGGGGGCTGGGGCATAGAACAATAGTTCTTAACGGCTCCAGTACTACACACAAAAGAATTCTGCAAAGCAGATTACTTCTACACTCATCAATTTTTAGTACTTAAACCAAAGAGTCATTATAATGTCCCCTCTGTCCTGTACTTTTTCGTACACTCTGTAACAGGTTAAGCATCAGTCTGAAATATGTCTTGTATAAATACGACGACCATCTGAACAACTTTGTTTTTGAGATCATCAACTGAGGTTGTCTTCAGCTGTAACATTCTCTCTTTGACTTGTGCCGCGGACAATGATCCTGAGGTGATGTGTCAGGGAGTCTAGGAGTCCACGGGACTGGTATTTTTCTAAGGCAGAGAAACTGATCAGAAATTGGACACTCACCACCATCTTGGTAGAACCAACGGTTCTTATTAATTTTCATCCTACTCCATCAGTAAATCTTTAACGTGTGATGATTACAGTCTCGTGCCACGGTTACAGCACTTCAGAAAAACAAGAGCTGTAGTTTCGTGGCCAACTCACTCTACACCAGGTGATTCTGAAGGGCAAAGCGTTACATCAACATATTCTTTTGGCTTTTATAGTCCCCAGGATCGACGATTTCACTTAATGATAACAACATTAAGGCAAAGATGACAGAGAATACCATGTCATTGAAACTGACGTCATCATTTTCCAGTGCTTCAGAAAAGCGGTTACAAACTTTCTTAACATTACCAGCAAGTGTTTGGAAAAGCTAAAGTTTATAAAGGAAAAGCTCAATACTTTCCTTCAGTGCTCCTTGCACTGGTGAGTAGTTGAATCCTGTGTGCAGGCGGGAGTCGCATTGTTGACTAGAGCTGACCTTCTTCCACGCAGTGTCGTCCAGCCTTTATAGTTCGTGGGACACACCCCCTTCAACGGCCTCTACTCACGAGTATCAATAAACCAGTCTTCTCTATCTCTCACTGATGTCTCCAATGTTCAGTAAGTACACGAGATGCTGGCAGTCTCCCCTGACATGCTCTCCCCACCCTAATGTCTCTGTTTCACCGTATGTATTGAAAATTGAAATGTATTTCTTGATGGTCAGTAATACCATTTTCTTTCATACCGAAAAAAAAAGAATCACAGGAAAGCTAAGTAGACTCTAAATTCATCCACAACAAAACTGTGATTTGGTGCATTACACATGACATCTAGATACTGGATGGGAGCGCGCAAGGTCTTTGCGTCGTCTGTTGCTGGCACTACCTTGCTAACGCGGGACATGGCAAATAAGTATGGACGAAAGAGAGAAGGAAACTAACACGAAAATCAGGGTGTGATCAGATGATGCCCGTCCCCATGGCCCACCAGCCACCACGTACAGCCACTGGTCAAGCTTGCAGCCACTACCGACCCCCCGCCTCCTCTTACCACTACACACACACACACACACATACATCCTCCCCCTCCATCCACAGCCGCCACTAGCGGTATGCTCACACCCACACCCATGTATCCATGACCACCGCTACACCCATGCCAAACATCCAGTCTTGCCCGTCAACTACACCCATGCCTTCGCCGACCATACACGCCCTCATCTATCACCCATACCCACACACGCGTCCGCTACCCACACCCACCGGCTACGTATCCAAAATCACGCCAATCATCCACACCCACGCCCACTCCACCACTATACTTTCCACGGCTTCCACCATAACTTTACGAACTAGAGATTGGCGGACGGCACGAATCCCACCACTGTGTATGTTACTGGTGGTGAGTTACTACAGAGATGTTGTGATTTTAGGACTAGGCTCGTACATGTTAACATAGGCATATATTGCGTTTATTGGTGAAAATAAAGAACTGGGAGGTTTGACCACGTTTTACCCATTATGATATAAAAAAAACGAATTCATTTATGGCCGCCAGAATGACATATACACATTCTCAGTTTGTATGTAAGAAATCTGTAAAATATCAATTCAGTTGACAAATGAATTCCACTGTCTAAAGAGGCAGTGATGACACAGCCTTTATTCCTCAGTCGGGATACCTACACAAACACACACTCGGACGGACAAGTGCAGAGCATTATGCCCTACACCCCCGTAGAGGGCATAGAATAAAAAAGAAATAGGGAAAGAAGGAAACAGATAAGTGCCTTGTGAGTGAGTATCTACGGTGGCAAGACTGTGAGTTAGTTCACAGCTACAAGATTATGGCCGAACGTTTTGTTTAGAGCGAGTCCACATCCGATTCAAGGCTGTGGGTCAAGTCCTTCACTATGAAGGTGGGGATGAATCCATTGATACAAAGGTGAGGATCAGTCAAGGGTTACAAGGCTGGGGACGAGTCCATTATCACGAGAATATGGGTGAGCCCACATTTATGAGGGAGTGGGTAAGGCCACTGGTACAAAGACATGAACTAGTCAACTGATACAAAGACATGAGCGAGTCCACTTGCAAAATGATGAGTGTCAGTACAGATGTAATTATTACAGCAATTAGTTATTCGATAAATAACAGCTTTCATGAACTTCCGCAAGATCAATGACATCCCATGACATTATGCTGAGGTTCATTAAATCACAAAGTTTTGTCTCCCATTGTATCATGGTGGAGGCTGTTACATCACCAGGGTCAGGTCGAGAATAATATATTATTGTAAATATTCTCTACATTCCATCTGTGTTGTGTGTTTGTCCCATGCCTGTGTGCGGGAACAGGACTTTCCTCTAAACATTTTCATATATACATGAAATATGATACACGTATTACTCTTAATCATCCACATAAACCTTATGTCTCCTGACCTCTCTGCGCCAGGACTTCCTCCTCCTCCTCCTCCGTGTCTCCCACAGCCCTAAGGAAGACAGACACGTCCATCGGACGGAGCCACAAGTCTAGAGGGATAGTGATGTTGTGTGTCTGTCTGTTTGGAGTGAAAGAAGGACAACTAGGGAGCAACTAGTCAGTATCTTAAGAGCGAAAGTTGAATTTTCAACATGAGTCCAGAGATACGATGGATTAGTGCTTTTAATGTTGGAGGGATGGGTGGTGTCCAGAAAGTTGATGAGGAATTGTAACTTATACGTGTCTGGGAGGTGTTGTTGCACACTGGTGTACGTCAAGTGGGGTAGAGTTAAAGAATGGGTTTGGAGGAGGTCATTGTTTAGAGCATGTCGAACCACCGATATGTTACGTTAATATGGTGTTACCAGGAGTTGGAAAGATCAGTTCCTGTTGCGTGGGGCAGAGTGAGCTTTTCATTTGTCTGTGGAGGATGGTGGTAAATAACGAAGTTTTGGTGGAAGTAGTCAACAGTTCTGGGTGGAAGTGGTCTACATCTCTGGGTGGAAGTGGTCTACAACTCCGGGTGGAAGTGGTCAACAGTTCTAGGTGTCAGCAGTATACAGTTCTGGGTGGAAATGGTCAACTGTTCTGGGTGGAAGTGGTCAACAGTTCTGGGTGGAAGTGGTCAACAGTTCTGGGTGGAAGTGGTTTACAGTTCTGGCTGGAAGTGGTCTACATCTCTGGGTGAAGGTGGTCTACATCTCTGGGTGGAAGTGGTCAACAGTTCTGGGTGGAAGTGGTCAACTTTTCTGGGTGGAAGTGGTCTACAGCTCTGGTTGGAAGTGGTCTACAGCTCTGGTTAGAAGTGGTCTACAGCTCTGGGTGGAAGTGGTCTACAGCTCTGGGTGGAAGTGGTCAACAGTTCTGGGTGGAAGTGGTCAACAGTTCTGGGTGGAAGTGGTCAACAGTTCTGGGTGGAAGTGGTCTACAGCTCTGGGTGGAAGTGGTCTACAGCTCTGGGTGGAAGTGGTCAACAGCTCTGGGTGGAAATGGTCTACAGCTGTGGGTGGAAGTGGTCTACAGCTCAGGGTGGAAGTGGTCTACAACTCTAGATGGAAGTGGTCTACAGCTCTGGGTGGAAGTGGTCTACAGCTCTGGGTGGAAGTGGTCTACAGCTCTGGGTGGAAGTGGTCTACAGCACTTGCTAACTACTAGGACGCCAAACAAGTTGAGATGGGATTGGATTGGAAGTATTTTGTTTTTTTTGTGCAGTTGCTAAATGTATGTGGTTGTTAGCAACTGATGAGTGCTCTGAGTGCCATGTTTTCTGTAGT
>JAUUDW010316225.1:0-13437 GCA_032361385.1 Panulirus guttatus
GAAGAGGGTATCCTGACAAGCCTTGACCCTCGGTGAAGTGAGCCCGGCGAGGGGGGCTGCATAACAATAGCTTACTATGATCCATCCTGAAGGGGCTTAGCCCCAGTATCCGGAGTGGATAACCTTTTGGATAGAGGGGATAAGAAATTACTTACCCTTAAAAAAAGAAAAAAGATCAGGCAGCTAGTTGAGCAATAAAGGTTTCAAACGAGGGCCGGACGCTAAAAAGCCAGGTCGAGTTCTCCTGCGGTCACCTCTCAGTTAAAGATGTATATTACACGATTAGTCTTCACAGATACTTATTGTACTCCAATAAGTATCAAGCCCAAAAACAAGAAAAGGGTAAGCACCAATGGGGAGGGAATCAGCTAAATTCTAGCTATACGCAACGTTGAAGGGAATCAGCTAAATTCTAGTTGTATGTAAGGTTCAGCTCTGCAAAGTAACTGGAACGCGACTGGCCTGTATTGTCCACACTATTGAGGTGGTTGGGCAGTCAACTCGTACAGTAGCCAGTAGGTGGTCGGCAGGACACGCGTGCGTTATCGAAAGGAAAAAAATAGGGCTGTATAGAATATTGATTGCTGAGTGCGTAAAAAAGAAAAAAAGCAGAAAACTATATGGTGTAAAGAGTGGTATCTTTTTGTGGCTGACAGCGCTGATGCTCCAGAAGAGGTGTCAAACCACAGGGCAGTGTATAGTGATTTCGCTCAACTTCGGGCATGACCAATCCACTGATTTGCCTGTCAGTCACCACAAAGTGTCCAGTGATGGACTTAAAACTTGTTCCCACCGGGCACTGCCCGATAGTATGGACGCTCCTTTACAGCGTGCTCTAGCTTCACGCACGAAGTAATTTTCAAACCATTCAAGAAAAATTAATTGTCATCCACCCCTTTTTTAATACCACGGTAGGTAATGGAAGAATTTTCACCCCTTCAAAGGCCCTCGGGTGAACACTTACCAGTTACCTACCATCAGCTATGTTACTGAAATTCCATGTCTCCACTTAAACTTGTATAACCATCCTTGCGAATATTCACATAGTCTAGCTTTAGTTTTCTATGAAAAACTTTGGCCTGCTCGGTAAGCATCTCTCCAGAAATGCTTACACCTTCATTACGTTGGCGTTTAAACCACTTCATAAGTGCATTGTCTAGTTCTGTTCTCCTGACAGCTTTCAAAGTTTTCCGAAACTTTAAACTTTTCTGGCTTTCATTTTCAGTAAAAAAATAAAAAATCTGCTACTTTTGTTTCTTTGTCATTCACAGTTGACGATCCAATCTCGTAGTTCTCATGCAAAGTCTTTACATAAGTTCTTTTACTCTTTTTTCTCAGTAACTGAACCTTTTCAAGCATAGATAATGACTTATGCTTATTAGCACTAGCACTTCTTTTGCACCTCTAGGATGACATCCTGAAGGACTAAAATACAGCTGAATATAAGAAATTAACAGGACTGTTAATCAGCTTGGCTGCAGTGTAAACAGATTTTGACGCTTTAGCACTGCTCGCGTCATAGGTCGCTGGCCGTAAAACCCAACAACCAACCGAGCACTGCTCGCTTGCTAACCGCGCCACCCTGGTGGCAGATCCACAAACTCATGTCGGCAGGTTCAAAACGTGCCGGATCATAGAGCGCCGGATTAGAGAGGTACAACCTGTAACCTTACTTTTATTCACATTTACTCTCACCTTGCTCTTTTCACACACTTTCCCAAACTCAGTCACTAATTTCTGTAGTCAATCACTCAAATCTGCCACCATTGCTGTATCATCAGCAAACAACAACTGACTTCCCAGACACCATTACTCCCGACAGACAACATACTCGCCTCTCCCTCCAAGACCCTTGCATTTACTTTTCACACCACCCTTTCCATAAATAAATCAAACATCTATGGTGATACCAGACACCTCTGCAGCAGACCAACCTTCACTTGGAACCACTCACTCTCCTATCTTCATGCTCATTCATATGCATTACACTCTTGATAAAAACTTCTCACTACTCCTGACACCACATATTCGTAAGAACCTTCCACAAGGCATGGCATCTCTATCAACCCAATCATACGCTTTCTTCAGATCTACAAATGCCATATAAAATCCCATTTCTCAATGATTTCTCACACATTCTTTAAAACAAACATCTAATCCACACATCCTCTAGCACTCCTAAAATCACTTCCTTCCTCCCCAGCCTGGTGCTCTATAGATGTCTTCACCCTCTCAGTCATCATTCTCACATACAATTTACCAGGTATCCACAACAAAATTATACTTCTTTAGTTTGAAAACTCACCTTTGTTCCTCTTGCCCCTATACAAAGGCATTACACATGTATTCTGCCAATTCTCAGGCACTTCACCCTAATCTATACATACATTGGAAATCCTAACTAGCCAGTCACCAACACACTCTCTTCTTTTCTTAAGAAATTCAACCGTAATACCATCCATTCCAACCACAGTGCCACATTTTATCTTATGCAATGCTTTTACCTTCTCTTTTTTCATTGAACCAATTTCCATAACTTTTTCACTTCACGTATCTGACCCAAACAACCTACCTCTGCCATGCCATCACCATACATATTCAACAATCATAAAAATACTCAATCTGTGTCCTCCTCACCTCATCACTACCTATTACCACTTCACCATTTGCCCCTGTCACTGATGTTCCATTTGCTCTCTTCTCATTCGTCTTATTTCTTCTTTTCCAAAAACCCCTATAAATCTTAACCCTTGCCTCCTCTGGTAAATGGTCAGACATACCACTGACTGCTTCTCCCATTATATTCATATTCAAAGGTCTATCTTTTGCATGCCTGTCAATTAATATGCAATCCAATAATGTCTTCTTACAATCTTTCCTACTTATCCAAGTATACTTTTGTACTTCCTTTTTTTTAAAACTAGGACTTCCTCATCTGTAGTCCTTTTTCAGCACACAACTCCCCAAGCTGTTCACCATTCCAGTTATACCCTTAATTGCCACTAATACTCAATCTGTGGCATCAAAACAAACAAGGATATATATCATAAAACAATCAGAACCCCTTTTAGGGAGCTCCTGCAGCATCAAGGCTCCACTCGATGCAGGAACAAGGAAATGTGGAGATCCTATGGAGGGAGGTGGTCTTTAACAAAACTATATTCCCTTCTGTCCATTGACAATGATACATCCTCTTCAAAGGTGACTACTCACTTGTGGTGTAACATCCAGAGATGCATCTACAAAAAATACATAACAAAGGGAAATAACTCTTCATGATAAATATTACAATATTTTATTCAGAATATATGTTATGTCTATCAAAATTGGCTGGCAGACAAAAACTCATTAAGCAAAATATCTAAAGATTACATCAACACTATGATAATGCATAAGTGAGTAAACATCAACTATCCTTACATTTACAGTTACCTTAATAACAATCCCTGAATTAAGTTATACCTTATGAGCATACAATAGGTTACTGTAATTCATGAATACTGTTGTGGTGCAGCTTTTGGCATGGCAGACTTTACAATAATGGCCGAAGGTTCATTTCCAGTGAACCTCAACAGCCACTCTGTTGTTTAGTATAAATGGGAAAACGGGATGCAGATAGTTCTAGAGAGAAATAAATATGGTGACGTATGGTAATGACTAGCATGCATAAAGCAATCTTCAGTTCCAGTTATGGTTCTATGGCTTAATACTTGATGGTAATATAAACTGAAGAAGGAAACAAGCAGGGGGTGCTCATCTTCCTCAAAGGCTCAGGCTAAGGTGTCTGAATATAACCAAGATGAGAAGGTAACATGTATGAGGAAAAGAAACTGGGTGTTTTATCTCTAAGTGAAACAAAGGGGCAAGGATAAGAGGAACAACGGTTTGGGAATTTTTAGGGATAGCATCAAAGGTTAGAGTGATGGTGAGAGTTAAGGAAGGGATCGTAATTCTGCTGAAACATGAACTATGGGAATGTGTGAAAGGGTGTCAGGAAGTGAGCTCTAGATTGATGTGGATAAAAGTGAACAGTTGATTACAAGAGGTGGGAGATTGTTAGTACTTATGCACCTAACTATGAGAAGAATGATGAAGAGATGGGAGTGCTTTGGGAGATGAGGGAGTATGTCAGCAGCAGCTTTTAATAGGAAAGATTGGGTATAAGCAGTGGGTTATTTGAATGCAAAAGTGAGTAATGTGGCAGGTGAGGGTATACTTAAGGTGCATGGCATATTAGGTAAGCTGAATGGAAATGGTGAACAGCTTGTGGAGTTGTCTGCTGAAAAAGAACTGTCGACTGGGTATACCTGATTCAAAAAGACAGACATACATAAGTATACATGATGTAGGAAAGATGGTAAGTGGGCATTATCGAATTATATACTAATTGCTAGGCAGGCAAAGACGAAGAAAAAAGAGATTAATGGATGTAAATATGCTTTGAGGGGCAGCTGGTAGGATGTCTGATTATCACTTGGTGAAGGTGAGTGCAGTGAATTATGGAAGCTTTCAGAAAAGAGGAAATATGAGTGAGAAAAACATGGTGAAAGTAAGTGAACTTGGAAAAGAGGTCTGTGTGAAGATATACCAGAAGACATTGCATTTAAAGTGTGAGTAAATGAAGCTAGAGGAGTTGGTGAGAAAAGGGAGGTATTTAAGAAGTAGCACTGGCATGTATGAGAGAAGTGTTTGGCATGCTGATGGTGGGAGGTAAGCAGGTGAGAGAAGGTAATGAGTGGTAGTATGACAAAGATACGTTGTTAGTGAAGAGAAAAGTATGAGTGATTGGGAGATGTACAAGAGAAAGCAGCTGGAAGTCAAAGTTAGCTGTGCAAGTTGAAAAGGAGGGAAAATGAGTGCGGGGGTAAACAAGTAAAGCAGCTTCAGGGAGAATAAGAAAATGCTTCGTAAGTAGATAAATAGTATGAGAAAAACAAGATTACAAATAGCAACATCAGTGAGGGGGGTAATGGCGAAGTGGTAACAAGCAGTGAGGAAGTGAAGAGATCTAGTGAGCTGAGTACTCTGAAGAATTGTTGAATGTGTTTGATGACAGGATGGCAGATGTAGGTTGTCTGGGTCGGAGAGAGATATGAAGTGAAAGAATCACAGCAAGTGGTCTGATGAAAAGAGATAGGTTGTTAAAAGCCTTTTGTATGATGAAATGTGGCAAGGTGGCTGGAGTGAATGATACTGTAGTTGAATTTCTTAAGAAACAGGGTGACTGTGGTGTTAACCTGTTAGACAGGATTTTCACTGTATGTATGGATCAAGTTGAGGTGCCCGAGGATTGGCAGAATTCATGGAAAGTGCCACAGTATAAATTCAAGAGTGTTCAAATTCCCGAGGTATATGTTTGTTGAGTATCCAATTAGATCATTAATTAATTTTACCCCTTAATATGATGGATTTCAAACTGAGCAGTACCTCCCCTATCATCTCGATAGGGTTGGTAAGTCTGACAGCGGTGTTGTAGCGTTATGTCAGTTGGCAGGAACAGTGTCATTAGTGGCACCAAAAATTCCCCTATAGGTTGGTAAGCATGATTGTGATGTAGCATTATGGCAATTGGCAGGAATAGTGTGCATCACTAGTGGCTCCAAATACTCCCATATAATAAAAGAAAGAGTACCAATGACAAGCTGGATGCAAGAACTTTTCTCTGAATTTTTCACCAGTTTGTCATTGTTCAACATTAAAGGGGTAAATATGATTTGTGGTCTGACTGAACCTGGTACGAGTGGTGAGTAAGAGGGAGGTGGCATGCAGAGAGCATCTGACTGGGGAGGAACAATGGGTTTCAGGAGCAGCTGAGGATGTATTTGCTCTGAAGAATGTGGGTGAGAAAAACTCATGAGAAACAGAAGGATTTGTATGTAGCATATATGGATGTGGAGTAAGCATATGATAAGGTTGAGAGACATGCTTTTTGGAAGGTGTTATGAGCACATGATGTATGAGAAAAGCTATTAGAAGCAATAAGGAGTTTTCATCAAGAGAGTAAAGTGTGTTTGTGTACAGTAGGTAGAAGGTGAGTGATTCCTGGTAAAGGTGGGTCTATGGCAGGGTGTGTAGTGTCACAATGGCCTTTTAACTTATTTATGCATAGGGTGGTGAGGGAGGTAAATCCAAGGGTCTTGGAGAGAGGGGCAGGTGTACAGTCTGTTGGGGGTGGGGGACTGAGCTGGGAGGAAAGTCAGTTGTTATTTACTGATGACATAGAACTAGTGGCAGATTTGAGCGAAAAACTATGGAAGTTGATGTCTGAGTTTGGGAGAGTGTGAAAGGAGAGTTGAGAGTAAATGTGAGTGGAAGCAAGGTTATTAAGTTTAGCAATGGAGAAAGACACATTACTTGAGATATGACTTTGAATGGAGAAAATCTGGGGGAAATGAAGTGTTTCAGACACCTGAGAGTGGACATAGCAGTGAATGGAACTCTGGAAGCTGTGGGGGCCTTGGTACTGAAAGCATTAAGGTAGGGCTTCTGAGAAGGGGGTTCAGGGGGTACATTGTATCCGGGCCCAGGAATTTCCTGGGATCTCAGAAAATGCATAAAGTCAACAGGGCACTCCATTCTACCCCTCTCTCATCTTTCATACCATTTTTGGCCTTACAGCTTATGGCATAAAACCGTAGTGAATAAAAACAGGACGACTATAGGAGAAGGGTAAGGGGTCCGAAAGAAACTTTGTACCCTGTTAAAATTCCTCTTTGGGGCCCTACATTAAGGAATCTGTGGAAAGAAAGTTCACTATATGGGAGGGCAAAAATGGGTATGTTTGAAGGTAAAGTAGTACAACAGTGTTGTATGGATGCAAGGCATGGGCTATTGACGAAAATGAATGTCAAGAGAACTATATGTGGTGTGAGGAGGGTTGATCAAGTAAGTAATCATAAGGTAGGAGAAGGGTGTGGTAAAAAGAAGAGCATGGTTGAGAGAGCTTACGAGGGTGTGTTAAAATTGTCTGGACATATGGAGAGGATGAGTGAGGATATATGTGTCAGAATTGGAGGATAAAAAAAGGATAGGGAGATTGAATTGGAGATGGAAGGATGGAGTGAATACAATTTTGAATGGTTGGGACCTAAACCTGCAGAAGAATGATGGGTGTACATGAGATATAGTAAATTCGAGCAATGTACTGTTGATAGGCTGAACCAGGGCACATGAAGCAGCCTAACTGTGTATGGTTTCAGTAAATTACGCATGAGAACTAGAGAATGGATGTGAGCAAATGAGGCATTTTCTTTGTTTTCTCCTGTCACTATCTCAGTTGTATTAATACAGGAAACAGCAATCAAGTATGAAGTGAACTATATTATACATGTTTCTCCATCTAAGACTATCTACAAATGATCATGATCCACAATGGAACTTACAATATACATTATTTTCATTAACTCAAGAAGTAAAGAAATCATTGCTAAATTTGCTGCCTTTAGCTTTTTCAAGACCCCCAGTCCTCCTTAATCATGTCTGCAGCTTTCTCAGCAATCATGATAACAGGAGCATTGGTGTTTCCAGAGACGACGACAGGCATGATGGAAGCATCCACTACCCGAAGACCAGATACGCCATACACCCTGTAAGATGTGAGGTGATGCGGTAACAAGGTGGCAAACTTGCCTAATGTGTATGTAAGTAACTGAACTGTTTCAAAAGGAGTATTGCAAGATACTAAGAAAATATCATAAACTAAATTTATAGAATAAAATAAATTCTAACCAGTAAAATATCATTCAATCAAAGGTAAAAAATCCATTTACTAAGAGCCTAACTGTGTATCTACATTTTATACACCATAAAATGCTCTACAGCAAAATAATCCCTGAGTACCATCTTGCAGACATCACACACACTTTATAAACAGCTCCATACTCTCTAAGCTACATATGAAACTCACATATATACTCCCTCACACATATATACTAACTCATTCTGCCCATCAATATCAACTATTCAATCTTTTCCAGCATTCATTCCTGCTCATGTCACTTACATACATTCGCCTGTCATCTACCTATATATCTGATGCTGGTTCCCTCTAAGAACTCCCTCAAGGGGGTGGCCACAGAAAAAGTCTCCATAACTTGTGAACTCCTCTGGAATTCACCTGTCATATATTCTACATTTCTATGCAACCTCTTTTACTTTACTGACCATTCATTTTGCACTGCAAAGCACTATGATAATATCATTCCTCAGTCCCAAGTACTCTTCTTATTCTATGTCTATCTTTTATGAAATTCATCTCAAGTGCCAACTAGGTATCAATCATTGTACTTTTACAGATTTCAAGTTTCACTTGCTTAGATTACAGTTAAGTTCCCTGCTTTCTGCAAACCCCATCACAACTGCTGACTAAGAGTTTTTTAATATCAGGGGGCCAATCAAACATGGTATGAGCGTCTGCCTTGAAACACTGTATTAAAAAAGAGAAAATAGATCATATGAAATGGCTTCTTAGTGAGAAATGAGAAACCTTCATCTCAGAGGGGAAAAGGCACAATTTACATCATCCAACTACAGAAACTCCTGTTCTGTGAAATCAAAGACTGCTCCAAGTGACAGCAAATGATGAAGCCAGTTTACTAACTTGGTGCACTGTTAATCAATAATCAACAATCAGACCTAATGACAAGTTTATTGATACAGTCCAAAGAATGAAAGACAAAGAATCTCACAACAATATCCATGGTATAAAAACAATGAAACATACTTAGTGGTCTAGCTAACAGTGAAGACATAAACAGCATTTCTTGGAAGAAACTTAACTAATATCTCCAGAAGAGAGGGACAGAGAACCTACAGAACAGTGTAGGGCAATTTCAAGGTCATAATAGGAGAGCTGTTATGTCAAACAGTATTCTGTATGAAAACAAACTAATCCTTTATACAATAGGAGCAACTTTTCAGAAGAAAAGAACCTTAAGCACTTTACGGAGCAGACTTGGCTATTAGTGTAGCATGAGTTTCCAAGAGAAATACAATGTTACAGTGATATCATGTTAACTTTAACTACAATCAAAGATCAAAATATTCTGAGGAGCTTTTGTGTGAGAAATACATATAATAATAGTTTTTATGTTCAATAAAAACTGACCACACCCTTAAAAAGAGGCCATAGTGTGGAGATTCCATCTTGTAGTTTGAAAAAATATCCTTTATGAAATAAAAGATTGGTATTCATAAATAACAGAAAATATACAGTTTTATGACTATGTCTGTGTTGTCCCAGTCTTGTGCTAACTAAGCATGTGGAGGGGTTATGAATGATACATTTGACAGCTTCCACCAAGAAAGGGAGATGTGAAGATGGCATTACTTTTTTCTTATTTAGCTTATTTTCTGACTGTACTCTTATTTCATAAATAGACACAGCAAAGGTGGTAAGTCTAGCATAAATATTTTGAAATATCTTACTTTTCACACTAACACTGAGCATTATGGAGATTGGCTGGCAAGTGTGGGGAGGATACTATGGAAATTCCTTTTCTTTTATATGCACACTACTCTTATTTCACACACACACACTCTTTCTTTATAAACAAGCACAGCACTATTGGTGAAATAAAAATGTAGAAATATTACTAATTTCATACAATATACAGAAGAGACTGAGTGGCTGGCAAGCATCGGAAGGATTTTTTATTTTTCAATATTTTAGCTCATTATCTACCATCTGTTACCAAAGTCCTCTATTACACCAGGAATATGTAAAGAGAAAATCAGGAGCAATTGTTATTTCTTTGAAAAGTGCAATTTCATACGGACACATCTTGTGCAAACCTCCTTTCTTACATAACCCCTCCAAAATCACACGGTCACTTATTTCTTCACATTTCTCATATTCTTTTTCATGTTCTTCACCAATAGATATATATCATAAGTTTTCCTCCAAATATCTTAGATCATCCAACAATCTATGTATTTTCTGAGGGTTTACTGTGTACACAAGACCTCAGCTGGATGCATGTGAACTTTATATGATGGTTGTACAGGAACTGAGGAGGGGATTTTCTTCCTCACCTTCAAAGCAATGTTAGCGGCCTCTTTAGGATATCAATGGTATGATAATTCAGTTGGATATCTAAAGGGAGGAGAAAAGTTAGAGATAAGCTGTTGTTGGCCACTGTTCTCTAAGAGCACATCATTTGTTACAGGCTGCCATTTAAGTGTTACCTGAGCATTTCTTCAAAGATAACCCTATTCCAAGTAAAAAAAAAAAAGAAAAAAAAAAACTTACAGAGTATGTGTATATCATACATATACACATCATTAAAGAAAATATCCCTAAAAGTATTACACTTTCCTCTAAGCTGATCTGGTAGAGTGTTGTATGGACAGGTGGTCGGCAAATGTAAGATAATAATCATGAGTTTTGTAAGTGTAATTTCACATTATATGCTCGAGCACAGGAAAAATTAAGAGGTGGGATTACAGAACCATCAAAGGGGAGAGATACCGTGTGAGGAATTTTCATTACAGAAATGGGCAGAAACTGGGTCTTGGAGGCATTAAACTTAACTAGATTTCGTGTACCCCACTGAGATATCCTGTCCAAATCAGAGTTTACTGAGGAGTTGTGTTGAGATGAGATGCAGATCGAGTGAGAGAAGGAGTAGAATTAAAGGATGTGGAGGTATGCAGTGTTGAGTTGTCAGCATATGAGTGCATTTGGTTATCTGTAGAAGACTGGAAATCGTTTGTAAAAAGGAGAAAAAGTGTAGGGGACAGGGCAGAACCTTGACAAACACCAATGATGATGAAGAAAAGAGAGGACGCTGATCCATCAACAACCACGGAGACAGATCGGCCAGAGTGAAGCAGGAGAGCCAAAAGAGGGGACCTTATAGATGAAGCCCCAATGCCACACTGTCAAAAGCTTTGGATATGTCGAGGGGAACTACATAGGATTCCCCCATATCTTTCAGGGATGATGACCAGACATTAGTAAGATAGAAAAGAATATCACCATTGGATCTTGCCTGACAGGAGCCATTCTGGTGAAGAGAGAGAAGACTGTGAGATTCAAGATGTCCGAGGGTATGAGACTTCAGGAGGTATTCAAAGACTTTGTTAATGGTATATGTCAAAGCAACAGGACAATAGTTCAAAGGGTCAGAATGGTCACCCTTCCTAAGGATGGGATGTACCAACGCATGCTTCTAAGAAGAATGAAAAGTTCTTGTTTTTAAACAGAAATGGCAAAGATGAGCAAGCACAGGTGCAAATTCAGAGGCATATCTTTCAGTACTCAGGGATGGATGCCATTAGTACCATAAGCCTTGCATGTGTCTAGAGAGAGAAGTGCATTTGAGACAATCTAAAAAGAGATTACAGGGAAGGTATATAGGATTAGTAAGAGGAGCATCAGGGGGTGAAGGAATGTTAAAGTCATCCAAGGTAGAGTTAGAACAGAAAAGTGAAGGAAAGGTACAGCTACAGAAGATGCTAGTGATGCCCTTAGCTTAAGACCAGAAAGACCTATCAATGGATGACAAGGAGAGGTTTGCACTTCCTTTGAATAATGGTATGCTTTGCCTCCCAGATAACTTACTAGCAATGATTATGGGAAGTGATAAATGCTGAATAGGAGATGGAGTAAAGAGAAGTAAGGAGAGTTTTTCCAAGCCTGATAAGCCTGATCCCTTGCATGAATTGCCTCAGAGTAGGAGTGGTTTAAGCATGGATTGGTAGAAGAGGCCGTTTTAGTGGATATGGGGATAAATACTTCCATCCCTGCTACTACAGTCTCTGCTCTGCATTTGGTGAAGGCAGAAGCATCACTACATAAGAGAAGTAATTTACCCAAGGAAAGTCAGGTGCCAATATTTGTGTTTAAAAGGGGCTGCTGGGTGGGAATGTGCTGCTAAAATAGATAAAATTATGAGAATATGTTCAGATGAACCAATTGGGGATGAGATTGCATAGTTACAACAGGATGGAATAGGGGTGAAAAACAAATCTGGAATATCAGGAGAGTGGTCATAGCTGTCAGGAATATGGGTAGGGGGGGAAGACAATTTGTTCTAGATCAGGGTGGTCTAACTTCTTCGACACTATGGGCCACTTCAGCACTATACTTCTAAGTCGAGGGCCGCAAATTACATTTAAATTATGTATAATTGTATATATATCCTTTTTTTTAAGACTCAAGGCCTAGCACAGGGTGGTCCAACTTCTTTGACACTAAAATTCAATGAATCCATACATCAATATGAGAGCTTGTGGGCCACAAAAAAATCAAGCTGTGGGCCACAAGTGGCCTGTGGGCCTATAGTTGGACCACTCTGCACTAGATAATACAACTTGGTGCCATGTGTGTGGCTTAGGTTCACTAGGCACTAGACAATACAAGTGGGTGTCATATGTGCAGCAACACCCATGGAAAGAAATTCATTATTAGATCGGGATACATATGACCAATTAAAAAAAAAAATCTAACTTTAGAAGAGCCAATATATAAAACTACGATTTTAGTAAAAATGCAAAACCAACCATGACTTTTTCAGCTATAAGTGCTGTACATAGTAATTAATGCTGGGAAGCAAGAAAATGCATTTATATACAAAATATTTCACTTTGCGGCGATTACATTCTACGTTCAATTTGTCATTCATGTACTGTCCTATCTATACCCAAACTAAAAAAATTTATAAATGGCCATGAAAAATGTTGATACCTTAAGACATATACCTCTACTGTTAAAACATATGACCAGAATATAAAATCTTCATATTTAAATAAATGGATTTTGGTAGAAGTTTCATATGCAAAAAAAAAAATGTACACACCCAGTAAATCATTAATCTGCCAGTTGCAAATACTTATCCTTAGAACATAACTTTAAACAAGGTATAAAATATGAGAGTTCTACCATCAAAACAATCCACAAGAAAAAAAATAACACAAATTCTAAATGTATGATTTCAAACTTTTAATCAAAATATACTAATACAGAAAACCTAAGGACTATACTTGACTGGAACAATCCAAGAGGATCTTTACAGTTTCCCAAAGAAAAAAATATGACTGACTTTTATTGAGACAGAAGGCACCTAATTGGTCTTTAGCATAAGCTTACGTTACGAAAACTGATCATGGGTCATGAGGGCTTTCAATAATATAACATCTAAGCACATGTTGCAATCACATGAGCCAAGAAGTGGCTGTACCTCCCAACAAGGAACAGACCTTCATTAGCCAGCACCATGTTGGCTAATGCCACCCCCCTCTCACCTTAAACCTCCCTACGAGCCATTTTAATGCATCCCTTACACCACAACCTCTAAATAACATCACACTTTACATATTAGTAACAAATACCATACATCATGCATAGCAGTCTAATTATATAATACAGTCCCAACCATCCTATAGCCAAAACGTGAGCAATGTAATAAGAAAAAGAACTCTTTCTCACGTATACAT
>JAUUDW010316667.1:0-11741 GCA_032361385.1 Panulirus guttatus
CCAAGTGTAAATAACAGTAATACGAACTGAAATTTAATTTTTAGTATGTAAGGGACAGAAAGAGTCTCTTAAACCCCTTTTCATAAACACACGGCACGTTGGTGATGCGTGGTTTGGTTATAATATGAAAATATTACGCCTTTCGCAGTTCAGATGAAGTTGGGAAGAGAAGTGGACCGTCGCGTGTGAGTGGCATACTGAAGGTGGTAATCCTCTGGAAATATTTTACTTCTAAGCCTGTCATCTGTTCCCAGGGTCCTCGACTGCCCCCACGACTGCACAAGGAGAGAGTTGGACGCATTTACTGTGTACCTGATCGTAAGGGCGCTAGGTCGGAGGGGACGCCTCCCGTGCAGGCCCTCCTCACCTTGTGCCTGGTCCCGCTGTAGGACCCCTATCGGTCACTTACTCCCTCGCATTTTTCACGCTTTTCTTTCTCGCTTTTCTCACTGGGTGCTACATGTCGTCGGCGTACTTGCTGACAGCTTGGGTCATCCAGCAATATACGGTATGTGTTTTCGGGGTCGTCATTTTTAAGGCTTAAAGAAGCAATAGAGAAGTTCCAGATGAAGACGACGAAGATAGTACAAGAATTAAGGGAGTTAAGGTGGAAGGTTAGAGGCCGTAGAGTTGCCTGCCATGGAAGAGAGAAGAGTAAGAGGTGGCTTAATCACAGTCTTGAAATTTTATAAACTAGTCCTGTGACGTGAAGAGCGAACGGTTCCCTGAAAGACGTAGACATACAACAGCCAAAGGCCCTAACATGAATCAAAGCTTGAAACTCGCCAGAAAAATGCAAAGACGTATTTTTATCCAATAAACGACGTTGCTGAATGAAATAAACTTGAGTGATAAACCGTGAATGCAGAAAGCACAAAGAAGTTCTAAAAAGATGTATGGCAACTGAGAAAGTTTAACAGTTGTTTGGCCCCACGAGTGTAGAACTCAATCCCTCTGCCGTATGGATGGCCAGTCACACACACACAGACACACACACACACACACACACACCACACACAGTGGCATCCTCTGTTCCATTCCATTCTTTGTCTCCTGGGTAATGACGTCGCGGTCATTACCTCCATCCCGTCTCTAATCCGCTGGACTCTTGAAGGGAAGGGTGGGTTTCACTGGGCTCTCTTTATACCTGAGGGAGGGGACCGACCTGTGGGGACGGCGGTAATACGTAGAGGAGACAAGCGTTTGTTACGCCTCGCTTGTTCCTAAACCTCCAGACGCACAAACCAGATCGTGAAAGCTAAGCGATGGAAACTTGATGCACCATTTTCTTGAGGCATTTAACCCCTGATTTTTCTCTTACCAATAAGTTCTGATCCCTGTTTGTTTCATGTGATCGTACTAGCTCGATCGATCGAAGAATAGGAAGGGCTTTTGTTGCTGAGCGGGAATGAGCGTCGGAATTGGCATTGCGTGGCCGTCATCGCGGCGAGAGCGGTAACTCTGCATGTAATCAATGAGCAGGGTGGTAAGAGAGGGCGCGTGAGGTCCTTTTTACATGTTCAGATGGCTGGAAGGTATGACAGCCACGCTATTCTTCCGCACGACTCTGATGATAACACCTTTATACTGCTCCACCTCTCTTCTTTATGTACTTTATTTTCACGAAAGCACAGCGTGTAGGTAACTCGTTTAATTTTTATGTTTTGGGAATTATTTTTTCGTTTTGAAATGGTGTGAGGAGCTTGATAACTCTGTTTCATTTTCCTAGTGCAAGAAAATTTGATGGATTCCTCAGAACGTGGTTATCCATATGTCAGGCTGTCACCGGGACGCAAGTATGGTAGCTCTGTTGACATTCCGTGGTTTGTCCGCCTCATCCACCGGCACAGTACACAGATGAAACTTGGCTATGTGGTATAAATACCTCAGGATGACTCGCAAGGAACACACCATACTCTGCTACGTGGTGCACTACACATCGATTGCATTTGGGTACCCATGAGATTTAGTCATTTGCTGATGATGTTGCGGTTTTAATGTATTTTTGAAGGGAATCATGTTGAGGTATTTTCGGAGAAAGACGAAAAAGTAGAGAATGAATATTGGTATTACCTTAGGGGTAAAAAATAGACGCGTACCTCGAATCATAACATGGAGGCAGCTAAATATTTTGATTATGCAGATGAATAACTAAGACCGTACAGTGTACAATGTGACGACAGCTGTCACAGATCTCGATGATATCAAGTGATGCAAAAGAGTAACAGGGGAAAGATGAAGGTACGTTCCTATTTGCGACCCACGTGTCCTCATGTACTGTTTTACAAATGAAGGAACTTAGCGAGGAATTTTCCCCACTCCCCTCCGATGTTCGGTCATCTGTTATTAACGCTACCACGCTCTCGCGGGAAATAGCAAACGGGTAATGAAAGGATTTGAGGATATGCAGGACCTGTGGTGTCTAAATCTCATCCCGACCCGATAGGAGCTTGATACCACAGTTGATACTAATGATACAGGTGACACAACTGATCATGGGGTAAGATAGACCTTATCCCCTTGAACACAACCGTCCAGTATGAAGGCCGGACCTTGACACAGACCCGTTAAGGGTCAGGTGTAAGGCCACGCCCAAGGTTTTACCGTGGTGCTCAAGACTTTAATGATGACAGAAGAGAATGTCGGGGTTAACGCCAGTGAAGGGAAAGAAACTTTACCGTTTGTGTGGTGACGTAAGCTCAAGCTAGAGGAAGCCCTTCCTAGCACTGAACAAGAGTTTTACTGCTGTAAAGGATTGCGAAAGAACCTGATGTTCGCTCCATCAGAAGCGCGCCGCTCAGACAGCTCTGAGGAGCTAGCTTGGTGAGGACCAAGAACAAGGTCAGTGTACATTTTCCACTCAGTAGTTGGTACGTAGGTCCGGCCTATACGCCCTAAGCGGTCAAGAAGGCGGGGCTATGACCTTCGGGTGTGGTGTCACAAGGACAACCACTCCGGAGGGGCTGTACCATACGGGTCTGGAGGCTGTCGAGTGTGTTCCACGCGTTGTTCCAGAAAAGGCAGGTTTTGCATCGTCTCAAACACCTCATCTTCCACCCTGTCATCTTGCACATTATCGGCCCTTCGATATACTCATTCCGACTCTCTCTCTTTGTTTTTTACCTCCTCTTTGTCTTTACCATTTCTCCATTTCCTCTACTCACTGTCCCTCCCATTTGGTCTCTTCTTTTCCTCACACTGTTGACATCCTTCCAAAATATTTTCCTACTCTCTCACACCATCTCTCATTTCCCGTCTTTTTCCGCTCCCGTGCCTGTTTCCGGTACTCCTCCCAATCACTCTCGCTCCTTCCCTACACGTGCCATCCATACACTTCTCTTTTCTCGTTCATTAGCAATTTAACTTCATTCAACCGCCTTTCTCATACGTCCACATCCCGAATTCCTTATGTCAGACACTTCACCTGCACATGTATGTACAGCTTAAGTAAATACCTTCCACTCTTCTCCTACTTTACTAAGTGGCCTGCGGTCCTCAGCTGAAGAATGAGTGTGGTTAACACCAGAGATATTGCCTCTCATTATCTTAATGTTGTTAATCCACTCACTTGAAAGAGCTTAAGAATTCGTATTTATGGCAGTGTTAAAGAACCATCTATTAACGCCATTACGAAAGGAGACATGCATTGTCTCCCCACATCTTCGTCTTTAATGCTTTTGTTTTATTCAGTCGGGTGAGTCTCCGTGTGGTTACAACAGGCGGCTCCCAAGCTCGAAAACAAATGTTTCTACGTGCCTGACGTTTCGTTGGAAGGCGGAGGGTTAAGAATGGCTCTCGCGACTTGGAAGGAGGACAGAAGTGACAGAATGGCTCCCTCGACATTAAGGCTTTCCTCGTCGTCCGCCAGCCAACGCTCAACTTGAACCTTGTTTGTTGCAAACAATTGAGGAGGGAATAGCTGTGTTTAGGTGTCAGCCCTTATACCAAGAGGAAGTACAGGAGGATGATATGACATGGAGAGGAGTGAGGATGTGAGAAACGCTGAGAAAAGGCTGAGAACCAGGCAGAATGAGGAAAATGAGTTGGACGTGAGAAACACCGAGGAAGTTTGAGTACCAGGCACAATGAGGAAGATGAGCCGCGAATGTGAGAGCCTTATGAATATGGGAAGTAGGGAAGGGTAGGCTAAGTAGAAGAGTAAGGTGAGAATGAAGGAATAAGAGGGACGTGCAGTGAGGTGGGGACAGGAAGCGAGAGGATGTAAAGCTAATTGGGTAATATCTGTGTAGAAATTTAGGGTGTACCAGTAAGAGGTCGTCTGCTGTGCTTTTGTCCATGCCCTTAAATAATGTTTCAATTATGAAATAGATTCATTAGAGATATTTTTATTTTTCTCAGAACTCTGAACACTCTCCTTTAAAGTACATCAAAGATTGGGTAAGTGTAAATGACTTTATTTATTTCCGCCTAACGATGCTTGGCCATTTAAAAGGCCTGGTGGGCAGCTATTGCCTTCACGGAACTGTGAATTCTCGACCCATCGTAAATTACTGAAGCGGGAAAGTAAAATGAGGTCTGGCGGTGCGCTTGCTCCACACACCTGATCATAAACAGTACTTTTATTGTCGATGTTGACCCGGACGTGTGCCTAGGGTGGAAAGAGTACGCCTGTTGCAATACCGGTGGGGGAGAGCACAGTGGCACAACTAGTTTCGTTTAGTCGAGTTCGCTTGTGTTAAATCCATTAATGGTCTATGGTGGTTTCCTGAGTCGGAACGCTGCCCGTTCTATCTCCGGACCATCACT
The DNA here is from genome assembly GCA_032361385.1 of Panulirus guttatus. Lineage (NCBI taxonomy): Eukaryota > Metazoa > Arthropoda > Malacostraca > Decapoda > Palinuridae > Panulirus > Panulirus guttatus. The sequence continues at coordinate 4,768 of JAUUDW010316667.1, forward strand.
GTGGATGATTGAGGTGTCGAGATGATTTGGATTCCGGGCACAGAGTTTTAATGTGTCGGGACTAACGAGGGGGTTCCACGTCCACGAAGGGACTCTCAGATTCGGTGGGAGGAGGCGAGATAAGACGGGTACGCATGTGACCGGGTCTTGGGTCTTATGGCTTTACCGCTCTGGTGACTGTCGTCACATAGTGCCGGATGAGGACGCTGTCTCTCGTCTCATGCTAACTTATGAAGGACAGAGAACAGGAGATTCAATGCTCCATGACTGTGTTATTTAAGGTCGAAATCTTTTATTTGTGGTCGAGACAGGATGGTAAAGCAGAAGGCATCTGCAAAAGTCTTTTTTTTTCGGTCATAACTAATGTCTCGATTTTGAAAGAGCTTCGTTGGGGATTTTATGTTAAATTCTAGACTTCCGCCTCTTCAGCAGAGCTGTGGAGGAAAGTATTGTTTATGCATATACTGACGTTCACAAAACTGTTCGGTTTAACCTTTTGAACGCGACGGTACGACCCCTGGGGGTGCTGTGACATTTGACCTGACCTTTAAGGGTCGTGTCAGAGGATCAGTGTCACTCGCTGAGGGTCCTTCCAGGTTGCTTTGCGTCCGATGTGTCAAAACCCTCGCACTGTGAACTCAAGTCTTTCCTCAGAGGGTTGCCATGCATCGCCTCTCAACCACGATTCCCATCCGAGTTATATTTTAGCCCAAGTCGTGAATCGTGAACCTGTCAGTAGCTATCAACGTTGCTCTTGCGTCGTAATGACCACAATGTACGTCACCTGGTTTGATTTCCTAGCCTGTTGCAAGGCAGGGTACGAGGGGAGAGAGAGAGAGAGAGAGAGAAATCTCTTACACGTCGAGATCATTATACCAGCAGTGTTGGTTGTGCAATCCGGGCTGTTTCCCCGGCCGCAGACTAAGGATTTCTTCAGCTTTTTATGGTCTACCCCGAAGGCAAGTTTCTCGTTACTTGTGTGCTCAGAGGCTACAAAGGTGAACTCTTTGTGTGTGTGTGTGTGTGTGGAATGAAGGGCTGTGAATCTTAAGCAAGAGATGATAGACATTTACTATGAAATAAATTGTTATTTCCTTTTAAAATCATTAATGTATCGATGATATTGGTACGTTTAATGATCAAGACAAGGACGTATTTGTGAGTGTAAAGGTTTTAATTCCTGTCGTTATTTCTATCGTGAGAATAGCTTTTGGTGCCTACGTCAGGGGCGGCCCTGTTGGGATAAGGTGTCACCTGTTCTTCAGTTGATGCTAGAACTGCCTCTTAAAGACAGAACTCCACGGTTTAGTCGTGAAAGGAAGGAAGCAATCTTGAGTAAATCCATCCCCGAGTTGCCAACGCTCAGCACAGTGTCACTAGGACGGGGCTGCTTGACGTACCCAAAGAAGGAAGCGAGCAAGCAGCCAACTCTCCATGAGCAGATACTGAAGTAATGTTTGCAAGAGAGAGAGAGAGAGAGAAAGAGAGAGAGAGAGAGTGCTGCTGTGAATGGGAAAGGAATGAAGTTTTGAAGTGAGAGAGGACAAGTTCTTAGACTGACTTGTTTTAGTCTGAACTCTGGGAAAAGAGCTTACCCCTCTCGCATACACTAGGAACTTACTTCATACAGATGGGGAAAATCCCTTGTGTACAGCTAGCGCAGCTGCCCACGAAGAAAAGCATTTTCGAGACATAGAGAATCCCAGATTATTAGAAGCATAATGAGCATTATGTTTGGGGATACTGAATCATTTTTTACTCCCGGGATAAAAACTCTTCAACGAAATGGAGAAACGTCAGCGTTACATTGTCGTAAACTTAAGTATTTTCTAAGAGCTACTCGAGCGTTGCTGTGGTAACCGTGGTAACTGAACCCCAGGTCTTGGGCTAGAAAGATGGCCACCGCCGTGGTCAAAGGTGGGTGTTGTAAGCTAGGCAGAAGCTTCTTTGCACCCGAACGATTCATCTTTGCCCTCCTCTGCCCTCTATTTCATCTCGTCCTTTCGCAAGACCTCCTTTTCCTCCTCCTCCTCCGCCTCCTCACCCCTAACCTTACCTTACCTAACCTCCCGGCTCGCCGCCTCTCCCTGTGGGGCTGGGAACCAGCACAAGCAACCCAGCGGTGGTCCTCTCCGGGGTTCCCCGCCGCCCGTGCTGAGGTCCTCCCCGCCTGTCGTCTTCGCTGAGGACACACGACCCGGAGGTTGGCTTTCGCACCGCCTCACAGTGAGCTCCTCCTCGCGCTGTGTGGACAGGTCTCCAGGCGATGCAGTGGCTCAAATTATTTCTTTATCTTTTAGTGTTCATAAATTGCGTTGTTGTAGCATTACTTGCTCTTTTCTTTGTAGCTTAAAGACCATTTATTTTTTATATCATTATCATTATTCTACTGATCTCCTGTAATAATGAAATCCCAGCATATTTGGTTCTTTAACTTCTCGCGGCAGTAATTATCATTCTTATCCTCCCGCCTCCCCTACTTGATCGCCATTTCCCGATTACACGAGGTAGCGCCGGGAACAGACGAAGATTAGATTATTATATGTATGTATATTTTCATATAAAGAATTTCGTTGTAGCGTCGTGGCCTCTTGACTTAACTAATTCCCAGTCATAAATCATCATTTTTATGCCTAATCGTATCAAGGCGACTGCAGCGGCACCATTTATGAAGAAAGCTAATTCGGCATCGTAGATGAAGAGGAAAAAATAATGTGAGAGTGACAGCTCGTAAGCCACTCGTTTGTGTTCAGTTTATGTTCATTGTTCGTTCTGTAGACCTTCCTTCTCAGCTGGAGGTCGAGCTCCTCTCTCTCTCTCCTGCCCTCTGTGGCTGGACTGCCACCCAACTCACCGCGTTTCTCAACTCTCCTTAAATGGAGATGTGCGCACCATGAAGCAGGGGTAGAATCTGATACGCCTGTAATAGAATCTCTTCGGCTATTGACCATTTTTTACGTACACTGCCGACAAGCTTATCTGGTCGAGTGGCATTATATATTAGCAAGTCCTTCCCTTGGTTCCCTTCGCGCGCGCGCACGCACACACACACACACTCGAGTAATTTCAATATTTGCTGAATAAATATTATTCATGGAAATGAATCTACTTCCCGGTGGTACTAGTCACACCACCTTTCTCAAAAGCTTTAAAAAGGAGGAGACGAGAACACGCTTGGGCAATCCGGCAAGAGTAAGGAGAGCGGCCTTGTACTTTATCGTGTGTAAGGTAATTTCCCCCCTCCTGGGTGCTTCTGACTTGGGGGCTGGGATGTTGCGGCCAGGGGTGGGCCAATCGTGTCCCCGGGTCCGGGCGGGGTCACGGAAAAGGTCATACTGTTCCCGAAAGGTTCTCTTGGGGTGTGTGGTGATATCTCAAAAGATCCTCGTGGTGACGAAGAAGCTCCGAAGTGTGATTATAGAGTTTATCATTACTCGCTGGTGTTACTGTTCGTTTGTGGTGGGTCTCAGGACGGGAAGGTCGACCGGCGTTGGCGTGGAAAGATCCGGGGAACAAAAATGCCTCGCCTCTGTGGTGGTTCGAATGCCGCCGTATGGAACGTTGAAAGTTCGCGGGAGGATTAGGGTCAAGGGTGAGAAAAGGGGGGCTAGAGATTGGTCAGGAACTTAACAAGTTGAAATCGGGTTGGGAGGATTATCCTCGGGTCATAAAACTCAGGGCTGTGATGACGGTCGAGGGGCCGGTCACAAGACGATCGGAAACTGAGCACTCTAAGCTGAGTGTGATTAGTATACGGATGAAGAACTAGTGAAGGTTAGAGGGAGTGAGCGACGAGAGTGGTGGAGGTAAATGATGACCACTTTGGGATGGAAGAGTGGACGAGGCTGCGGAAGGCGTCCAGCTGGCAGTGAAGCGTGCAAGATGAGAGGGATCAAGTGACAGTTTTACGTACCAGTTTATATTGATGAAGGTCGACTGGGGATCACTAGGGGGCAGATCATCACAGGAAGTGCTGACTGTTCGTGATGATAAGGGATGGATTTGTGAGATTTTCAGAAAATACAAATTTTTATCGTCTTCGTTTCCGTTTACAGCGCGAACCATGCAGTGTCTGATCGCTCATTTGCATCCTCGACTTGGGTCTAGTTCGCTAAAGTTAACGTGGGTTTCCTCATCTATAGAGGCCCCTCAGGATTTTCCACGTATTTTCCACTGACCAGTTAATGTTATTTATTAAGTAAGACTATTGTCTCCTTCCTCACCAGCTTTACTCTCAGACTTCTCTATTCCCGACGATAAAAAGTAATTCCTGTGGCACTGGCAACACTAGACATTTGCCCGTCATTATGAAACAATAAGTAGTGTTGAGTGGACGGAGGTGTGGGAGTGCTGGGTGGCGGTGTAGGCAAGGAGCGGACTCTCTCAGTCTTGGAACACACAACACGCGTGTTGTTAGTACAGGCAGGCATAAGTAGCCCAGTCTGGGTACTTCTACTACTACAGAGTTTCACAGCGCTGGTTTCTGCTGATTTCCAGACGTGGGCAGCCAGGTTCTTTGAATTGGTGGTGCAGCAAAATGAAGAGTGCCAGCGTGAGGTAGTAGCCCTCAGATTGAGGAACTAAAATTTCCTTTCTTCACTGAGTGTCATTGCTTTGATCCTTGAATCGACGAGTTAAAAACCCCAACCTGTGATCTTTATCCAAAGTATAATACATGTAATTTTGAAGATTACAAGTAAGATTATCAAGTGACTGGACGAAGTGTACGTGTCCACGAGTGTGTGTGATATCCAGTAAGGTCATGGCATCACTGCCTTCTGTGCCGTAGTGAAGACGCTGGCATTGAGTGCCCTGGTAACGTCCCTTGTTGGAGAAAGTTGTCGTGGACGATGCAGGAAAATCCCTGACTTCATCTTGTGCTTCGCGCGCGAGCGAGTGGGGGTGGGGGGAGCATCATTGGAGTGTCCCTCCCTTACACAGGATGATTTCCGGGGGCCGGTAGGTACTCGAGAGCCATAATTGTCTCTTTCGTAATTAGCTGAGTGTTCACATGGCCCCCAGCTCCGGCCCCGGTGTTGTGTTGTGGCCACGCCCGATCGCTGCCGACCAGTGCCGTCGGGTTTAGGCCTCTCTTTTTCTTCCCCCCGGTCGACAGAATGAACAACATCAATTAGTGTTGTTTGGCGGCCCGTCGCATCTGGACGCCCCGCTGACACATCACAGCTTCCTCCTCGTTGTGTATTGGAGGCTGGTACAGACACGGCTCTCCTGACCTAGTGGAAGTGTTCCTCCCATGACGAGAACTGTTAGCGTTGCTTGAAATGGTTGCCGTCTTCCGGCCCGCGTGAGGATGTACACAAATATATATGGTCTAGATTTTTTTTTTCGTCTTTCGTAATTATTTTAACATTTACGATAGAGTAGTTAGAATAACGTAGTATAGGCCTACCAAGGGACAGATACTGTGGTTACTGTTGCACATTCATTTAAACTGAAAGGTTTGGACGGCCAGATCCAAAGGATTCCTTTACAGCGGTGCTCATAGTTGAATCACGTCAGTTCGATTTAGTAGTTACTATTTTGGTTTAATTTGGATGCGGAGAAAGCGAGGATCAGAGTGAGGTACGTGTTAGTGCCCTGAGGCACGTGGGAGGGGAAGTGATACATCCGTGATGACTGACACTGTGTGGCTTATGCTGCGGCGTCTGCGGGTAAACATGTGGCGTGCCACAGGCTGGAAATATTAGGATGCTCCCAGACAGTGCTTCCAGCCTGCGTCTCCCAATGACCCCTTTTCTTTCCTCAGAAACGCACGAATTTGTAATAATACTGATCATTTCTGAATCAGCTTCTTGAACTGGTGGATCGTAATGCGCAAGTCAGTGATGTGTGGTAAGGTGGCGTTCTTGAAGGCAGCGATGGATGAATGGTGAGTTGGTATAAAGGTGGGGAGGTCGCGGCGGGCGCGGGCATGGTGGCGGCGGTGGGCGGAGTCACATGGAGGTGCAGCAGGAGAGGACTAATGCCACCACCTTCGGGGTCGTCCGCTCCCCGAGGCCTCAGTTAGTGATCAACCTCGCACGGGGACGCACCTGTGTTCGGCTAACTCCACGCACGCGCTCTCCCTGTCCTCACGAATGAAGACACCGGACTCGCGTTTTCTATCTCGCCGCGGCATTTTACGGGACACCACCCCATCGCGATAAAAGGGTTAAACATTGTTCTCTGAAGTGAAGTTGTGGCGAATGTTTAGTTCCGTGTGTTGTAAGCATTCCTCGCATGACACTCATATTATTACTCGAACGTGATGTATAAATTGTGGAGAGATTAATATACTTGATTGAAAGCAAGAAACTTAACATATAAGTGCAGTTGGACACCAGGAATTGAGAATATTGTGGAACTACCTGACACAAAGTAGAAAAAGGTATAGCATTAAACTCCGGAATGGAACAGTGTGTGTATGTGAACGTTAAAAAAAATTATCCGGAAATTTAAATTTTAGGAAGTTTATTTACAGTTACCCTAGGACCATTTTCTATGAAAGAGTCTTAGTGTTATTCGTTATCTTTCTGAAGGCTCCTGCAACTCGAGGCTGCGCTACGTCCAGTACCAGGGAAATGTAAACAACTTTGCAGTTAGAATTTCTTTGAGGATACTGTACTCCCAGTGATACAGCCTCGACAGAGGTGACTTTTTGTTCACGGTGGTAAACGATTTTTTTGGACGTCTTTCCCATAATCATTATAGACCTAGGACAAATAGGTGAATTGGGAGTCGATTTTCCGGCTCATAAATTTCGATCGTGTCGTCTTGTGCAACCGTTAATATGAAGTACGCTTCCGAGGTCAAGTCGTCAAGTCTAGAATTATCTAATTTCAGAGGATCGAACTTTTTTTTTTGATACGTCAAGATATTGTTGAAGTTCTGAGAATTTGATACTTATATAAGTTGTCACACTGCGGGATCATAATTTTGATGCACTGCACACCTTTGTTTACCGTCGCATGAAA
>JAUUDW010316776.1:0-13435 GCA_032361385.1 Panulirus guttatus
TATATGGCCTTTAACCTCCCACTGCATCAGCACCACCTTTAATGCCCTCCTGTGGACCTTCTCTACTAAATTCTTTTGTGTTTTCATCAGTGTCCAATCCTCATTACTTCACATTTACTCATGTTGGATTTATCAACTATGTACAAGGCCAACTTTCGCAAGGAGTTTGTCTAGTTCCCCTTGTAAATAGATGCAATCCTCATCATCTTTTACTTCCCCTATCACCCTGAGTGTATGTGTGTGCGTGTAAGTGCGTGCGTGTGTGTGTGTGTGTGTGTGTGTGTGTGTGTGTGCGTGTGTGTGTGCGTGTGTGTGTGTGTGTACATGGTAAGCACCTGCCCACATACCTCCAAACAAACCATGAACTGTGACCCATGACTGTCTGACAAGAGGTAAATGACTACGTCATGATCACACACACACACACACACACACACAAGCGATTGCACTCGGTCAAGCGGTCAGCTGTGGGGCTGTGACAAGGCCAGACGAACGCTTCCCGCGCTGCTGCTGCACACAGCTGTTCCTTTAGCTTTTCTGTTTCGTTTTTATTCCTATTTTTCATATACCTTCTCGTGCTCGATATATGAAAATTCTTATTTTTTCAGTCTCATACATGACAAAGTCTCTTTTCAAATTTCATTTATAAATATTCTTTGGCAATTTATCTTTTCGTAACAGTATTTATCTAGCTCTTTACTCCCTCTATGTCCCAGTTCATCATTCAGTCTTATATGTGCAAGAGACCTCTTCCATTTACGCTCTGGAGTTGTCAAAACAAAATCCATAATTTGACCCCATTTTCTCTGATGCACACATGAAAAAAAACCTGGTATGGGCACAGTAGAGTCAGACATCTAACTAGAATCTCCCCAAGATGGCCCTGGGTCTTTGGCTACAAGGATGCGAGACAAACGAGGAAATGGTTTCGTTTCTCAGTAGATCGTTTCAGAAGCTACAGGCCAGCCCTGTGTGTTCTCGGGTTTCGTGGATCACATGTATACTCCAGTGATGGGAAAGAATGATGGCCAATAGTGATGGAAGGCTGTGTGGAAGGACTGGAAGGATGCGAGACACTGAGTGAAGGATTGGAGGTAGAGGGAAGAAGGGCGAAGGAGAGGTGAGGATGGTACACGGAGTATATGGGAAGGAGCAGATGACGGGTGACCTGATGGTCTATGACGAAGGTTGTCTGCTGGAGGACAGTATATGGGAAGGACAGGTACCAGATGACCCGATGGTCTATGAAAAGGTTATCTACTGGAGAACAGTACATAGGAAGGACAGATAACAGATATGACGACATTATCGGCAGGAAGACTATACAAGTGGGAGAACAGATAACAGGTGACCCGACAGTCTAAAGACGAAGGCTGTCTGCTGGAAGACCGTAATAAATTCCTATCATAAACATCCATTCAGTATAGACGTGGAGAGGATACTAAAGAATGAGGAGCGGTTCAGCTAAAGGATGACGGACGGAGATACAACAGGGAGAGACGAAACGAATCCAGTCATAAAGGGAGGGGGCTCCACCATTAAGGGAGTGAAAGGAAGGGAGACAGCATGGAAAGGTAACCTCATGGACGTCTTGCACAGGGATCGTCTCGTCTTGTGACACGCTGCCTTACATTCTGAGATCTCAAAACAATATAAACAAGTGTTACATGTTTTAATAATAACAATAATAATAATAATATTAATAATAATAATAATAATAATTTTAATAATGATAATAATAAAAACAATAATAATAATAATAATAATAATATAATAATACTAATAATAATCAGCTCGTTGGCATGTGCACAGATATACACATACATTAAAGGCATCGATACTAAAACAATGGGAGAGGGTGTCAAACACTCTACACAGACACCTGAAGCTTGTTTAAGACTCTAGACAATGGATGGGGCTGGGCTGCTCTATTACTGACAACAGATTGTGTAACTTATACCTCTCGACCAACTGGAATAAAACAAAAATTATATTCAGACACACTCATATCAATATATATCTCTTACATGACATCGAATTTTGAGAATATGAATATATATATGTACTGATATAAGACTGTGGGCGTAGTGGGGAAAACCGTTCTCAATGAGACGGCTGGATGCCTGCGCACGGCCCCAGTTCATATTTTTTCCCCTTTATTATTCATTTTTCGTGTCCAAGATGGCGGCGTGACTGTTGACATTATCATGTCCTAATACCCGAGGCCGTCTCGCGGCCTTGAGCGGCCAGGAGCGACTCGCGACTCGCTTCCGCAGGTCATTTGGTGCGACGGTTTCTGGTCGAGCATGGCCGGAAGATGGGGTCGTTTTCCACGTTATGCCTTTGGCCGCGGCACTGTGCTCACACCAGCGGTATGCCATTTCCTTATGGCCATGACAGTCTCCCGGCACCAGCGTCATGCCAGTCCCTTAAGCCATGACACTCTCCCGGCATCAGCCAGCGACTCTGGCAAGTCTTGTGCATCCGGTGAGGGGCCACACAACCACCGTAGCTAATGCCGTCAGTCCTTTGCCCGTCAACCGTCCAAGGCGACTGGCCACCGCAAAAATAGTTAAAAGCTCCCGAGGAATAAGTCGAGGGCAGTGTCATTATGGGCGAAAAAGGAAGCCGAGCACATCCGTGGGCAAGGTCACGCGGGCTCACTCTCGATGGCGTAACGCGGGTTCCCACACACATGGACGCTGGATATATATATATTATATATATATATTATATATATATTTGTCTTCACACTTTAATACATCCTTGTCTTCATTCTTCTAGTAAATCTCTCTTCTCCTTTCGTTTAATCACAAGGGAAGGGGTGAGCGGACTTCGCTCTACGAGGAAAGAAAGAAGCAACTTCGTATGGTTCTTACTTCGGAGAATGGTTTACGGAAGAAAACCCGTAATCCAAACAAAAACTTGCCCGGCCTCCCGCCGGTGGTGGGGTGGTGAGAACGAGATCATTAAGAGTGTACTGATAGCCGCAATTGCCCGCGCCGCGCCGCGCCGCTTGGTGGGAGCACTCACGAAGTTGGACACACAAGACGACGGCATCCAGCACCGGACGCTCACTGCACTGGAGGTCAAGTGGGGATCGCATTACCTTTTCTGGCCGTGGTGTGACGGCGGAGATTTATCTCAGGAATGTTTTTTTCAACCCCTTGCATTATTCTAATCACTTGCTTGCATTTGTTCCTACCGGGTAGACGCTTATGTCGATGCTGGGAGCGTATGTTGACTCATACATCGTGAATGACTGGCATCCGATCTGGGGAAACTGGGGTATGTATGTTTGTCTTACAGTTAAGACTGTGTGTACCAGTTTCATCAGCAGCTGGCGTCACCCCGCAATGACTTTTTATTTCCTTTTACAGCTCGCGCCTTCTTATCGGCCTTGCGACATCCAGGTAACCCAAATCTCGCAGTAAATCCCCTAGACGACAGCAGCGGCGGATCCGTGTCGCAAGTGTTCATCAAAAAGGGCCTGATTCTTGCAGCGCTGTCACCACCTGACGAAATACCGTCACTGCACGGCCCGCTACCACGACCACTACCACCTAACTCACTACCCCTACCACCACTATGAGAATCTGACCTAATGAACTGCTGGCCTACCAGTCATCCCTGGTCCACTCAACTTGTGGCTCACCACGACCCACTGCTCCTAATCCCCACCAAATGGGTTATCATCATCACCTGCTTCCAGTACTACCACCTGTGCCATCGCCCCTAGGACCCAACGATATTCGTATATCTACTCTTTCTAACCCTGGGCCACAGTCACCTCCTAGGTCCTAGGACCCCCTCCACTCCTCCTCCTCCAATCCTTCAACACCACCACCGCCAGGCTCACTGCCCCGGCAGGATAACGGAGTCGCCACACCTGACCTTTTAACTCGGCCGTGCGACCTACCCTGCCCAGCAGCCGGCCACCAACACCAACACCACCCGGAGTTACAGACGGGGAGGGAGGTCGTGGGTCTCAGGAAGCACCGTCATGGGATCTGTCGGCTCTATGAGGGAGATACACTAACAGAGCTGTGGATTCTATCAAGAACTCTACCACATGGTGCTAAAAGAATGTGAAATAAAAGTCCTTCTTACGCACGGTGCTGATAATCCGCCAAATTAAAATCGGGTGAGATGCTGTCACAACAGATGAAACCACAATCGAGACACTGACGCTGATATTACGTTGAAGGTTTGCACTGCATCCAGTAAAAAAAAAAAATCGACTGGAGTCTTGTCCCCGCTTGTCACACGACGCGCTAAATTGACTACTTGTAGACCATAAAGAGTGACGATGTCATGACAGGCAGCTGAGCCGGAGGCTTGACAACAGAGGTGCTGCCTTGACGCCCCAGAAGGTTCAGATCTGTCTCAGCCATTAAGGGAAGCTTCCTCCGCCTTTGCCTCCCCTTTGACCCGACCACCTCTAACCATCCCCTCACACTCTGACCTCCTCTATCATCATCTCTCACTTTCCCTGAGTACAATGACTCTCACCACAGAAGCTCCCAAGAAAGGTAGAGAGAAGAGGAATTTCAAACCCTTGTTTTGGAGAGAGAATGTTTATATGCATGTGTGTGTGTGATTACCTATTTGTACTGTACGGGGAGGGAGTTTTACACTCGTGGGGGGTAATCTCTCGTGCGTGAGTGTGTGAGTAACTACTCGTCCAGCACAGGGAAGGAGTTCTACACTCGTAGTGCCCCTCGTGTGTGTATAGTGTGAGCATGCGCGGCCTGTGTGTGTGTATACGTCCTACCTCATCTATTACCACGTGGTAGGCAGTGACGGCCTTGCTGAAACATTTACGGCGTGCCCCTGGACCAGTTTTTGTCACCGTTTCTGATTTGCCGAACGTAAGAGCCTTACACGTTAGTCTTCCTGATGTGTGTGTGTGTGTGTGTGTGCACCATGAGAAACACACACACACACACAAACACGAGAGGAGGCTGGGCACAAGGTGCAGCACAGGATGATGTCGACGGGTGATAAAGATATACTGAAGGCGAAATGAGAATGGATGAGGGTGAGAAATGATAGAAATCGATGTAGTAAAAATTGAAGGATCGATGTTAAGTGAAGAATTATAGGGATGGGAGAGTAGAGGAGGAGTTCCCACCGTGTCTTGATACGGGATGGACTTTGAATGAAATGTGGATAAAAAGGAAATATGAAATACGAGGAGAAAGAAACATGAAAGGTTAAGAAATTAGGATTAACTGTGGGAACCGAGGTTGAATAACAGATTAAATCTCTCGTCCCTCCCAACCTCTCTCTCTCTCTCTCTTAACAATTGTTATTTTCCTCTTCCATATGTTTCTCCCTTCCCTTATGTCTGTGTCTGTCCCTCCTAGCCACCAGCATACGCCAGAGAATGGTCACTACCACTGCGACAGCCGGGGCCTGTCCCGTGCTCTCCTCATGCTGTCATGAGAAACTGCCTCTGCCATACAGCTACTGTCTTGAGAAACAATGTCTTTATCATGCAGCTACTACCATGGGAACGACTGACTCTGCCATGGAGCTACTCTCGTGGGAAAAAATCACCGTCGTGTATACAGTTACATATCTAATGTCACTGCAGTCACTGTCAAGCATCCTCTTAAGTCATGTTACTCTCACACAGCTTCTTATGCACTCACTGTCATGCAGGTTCTTATATAGTCACTGTCATGAAGTTTTTTGCACAATCACTGTCATGCAGCTTCTTGTACAGGCACTGGCATACAGCTTATCCAGTCACTATCACGTTCGTTATGCAGTCACTGTCACGTAGGTTATACAGTCATTGTCACGTAGGTTATGAAGTCACTTCCACGCAGTATCTTATTCAGGGATAAGAGCGTAAAAGAGTGTAAAAGTGTAAAACTCCCTCCCCGTATGCACAACGCGGGTAATAACAACAACTTTGTCATAACACACACGTTAAGGCCCGTGAGAGCGAGTCGTGCGAGAGGAGTACCATACTATGTAACGAGGGAAGCGTTTGTGGCCGGCCGGATCTTGCATGGTGTGATCCAAGCTCCTATGGGACCCCAGTGGTTGACTCAGGAGCCCTCTGCCGTTGCAAGTTGGTCATTTACTCACGCCCTTGCGTTGGCGTCATTCACTGATTCACGTCCTAGCGCCATAGCGATACCTTTACTCACGCCCTTGCGTCAGCGTCATTCATTGACTCACGCCCGTGCGCCAGAGCCATACTTTTACTCATGCCCTTGCAGTCAAAGTGTATGTATTTACTCACGCCCTTGCGTCAAAGCCTTATATCTAAACCATTTCTTGTGTCAGTCATATGTTTACTCATGTCTTTACATCAAAGTCATGTATTTACTCACGCCCATGCATCAACGCCATTCATTCATTCATTCATTCACGTCCTTGTGTGAAAGTCATTAATCCACTCACACCCTTGCTTCATCATTCATTTACCCACATCCGAGCACCAACGTCATGCATTTCCTCACTCCCTTGCCCTCAAAGTCATGCACTGATCCTCCCCTATCTCTCTTGCTATCCCAGCGCTATCACCCACGATAACTCAGCACCGCAATCCTTCGTCAGTCTGAAGATCTTCCTCTCCGTTCACGATATTCCAGTCGCCATAGGTCGACCGTGTCAACTTACAAGACCGAATCAAAAACTTGAGAATTTCTTGGAAGGGAGATTTAATGCGCGTGTCTCTCGAGAAAGATATAAAAAACAGACTGGCCAGACCTTAGAGAGGCAGTGCACTTCATCATTACCTTAATTAATTACTACGAAGCTGATCTAATTACACCACAGGGGCCCCCAGTTCTCAAGTAGATTCACTGGCTTCAAAAAGCTTCCAATTCATATGCGCAAAGTATTCACGTTAAACTGCTGCTTGTAATTGTGTGTAGTGAGCTACGCAATGGCAGGAGAAATCCCATTCACATGTGAGACGCAACGCATCGTCCTCACACGAGGCATAGCAACAGCACTAGGTGATGATGATAGTGTCCCGCGATCAGTTCTGCCACGACTTCATTCACACACCCTCCAGCAGTCCGCCCCTAAAGCGACAATGACTCGCCACAATAACGTTAAGAAGACCTCCTCACATAGTCTGTCGAATCCTCACACTGCGGCGTTGACCAGTCACATCACACACTCCTCACATTGCGGTGTGGACCAGTCACCTAAAATGATAAGACTAAGACGCTCGTTAACGATAAGAAGTATGGAACATCATGTGAGCCTTTCCAAATCAAGAAGAATGCAATTAAATAACGTCCAAACTCTAGGTTCTTAGATGTGACGACAGACTCCATGGAACAACCACGCCGTGTATGTTCATAACCTGAAGGAACGAACGCCCTCGACAGTATCTATAACCCCCCAAAAAAGTTGTAGATAAAATCATTACTGAAATATTGCTGGAATATTACAATAATTGCTAAAACCATCTATATATCCTGTACGTCAAATCTGTGTTCGACTGCCATGCCATACACCTACCTAAAGTGAAAACCTACCACCTAAAACCACTTTATATCACACTAAATGATGCCATAAGCCAGATGATGTCCGTCGACTCTTAGAACTGTAAACATGAGAAGTGAACTATCGCTTCCCACCATCACTATAAGGCTCTAGCCCTTATCACTGTTTACGGGGCAACCAAAGGCCTAAGGCCTAGAGCCTTCAACGCCCCATCCTTTATCCCCCAAGGCTCACACAGGGCCTAACAACAGCCTTTGTTTATCCACATGTGAGAGCAGGACGCAATACTAGCTGTCAAACATATACATAACCAAAATGATTCAACACCACATCCCTTAACGTCTGGAAGACCAGTTCTCCTATTACAGTATATCTTCCCCTCATTAAATCTAAACCCTGGAAAAAAAAAAAAAAAAACAGAAGCCAACACAAAACCAGGTTCAGGTGTCCAAAAAACGGATCAAATAAGTTTTGAACACCTCAAGAGCTTAACATTAGGATCCATTCGTTGATGATTCCTTACCTTTGACGGGTCGGCTGTTACAAGCGTCATACGTAACGGAGGAAGTGGAGGTATCCATGACACCCTGGATGGTTGAGCACAAGGTAAAGGTCATTGAGGATCTAGAAGACGCTGGAATACCTTAGGAGCAACTCATATCAAGGCCTTACCATGCTAGATACTCTTAGGTGTGTGACTGCGCAATTTTCAAACAGAATAGGAACCCCATCCAGAAGACAGTAAGGCGCCTGCATTACAGTTTTACCAAGTGGTTGTAACTGTCCACATACACTTGTGGCCATCAATTAACATCATTACATCTACATCATTTTCAGACTTAAACTACCTTTTTATTTAAAAAAATCCTGACGTCATTGATAATATCTCTTAATCTTAAAACGTAGACAGGATGTTATAATTCTGAATAAACCACTCAAGACTAACCTCTTCCTCTTCAAAACACATTTCTACGCAATATCCTCAAACTTGCTCCATATTCCCATTCACTTTGCAATAGCCGACATACTACGGACGAAGACATCGTGGCCAATCTCGGATGAAAGATTATGTGGATAAATAAGATGTTTGTAGACCTCACTGTCAGAGCTGGAAATAATACAGATGGGAGGGGAAAGACGGATGGAGGTAGAGAATTCCACAGCTTCGCAGTTCGAGGTAAGTACGTATCATAACGGTCAACCCTCGTAAGCTGGCTGATACAATGAAACTACGTGGAGCAGCGGCCAAGCGAGTGTCGCTGGTCAAGACCACAGTGGCTGGGACAGAGGCAGAGAGCTCTTGGGAGCAGAGGCCGAAAGAAAACCTGTAGAATAGAGACAGTGTAGCAACATCACAGCGAACGAAAAGGGATGAATGAAGGCTTCAGATTCCACTCTAGCTACCTCTGCTGAGACTCTGCTATTAGCTAGAGCCAGCGCGTTGCCCTAACCTCAAGAAAATTTTGAGTTGAGGATAGAGAGTCGGGCGATATACATGGTGACGAGTATTAACTGTAAGAGAGAGCGAGAGTTTGTGGACTGAATGCCAGCAGCCCACGTGTATGTTAAGTAAAAACAACAACAGGCAGCAATCTAGGTTAGGAAGGGGAAGGCTAAGAGAAAGCCTGAAGAAGATGTGCAAGCAGTACTCCGTGATGAGGCAATTGGACAATACTGTTCGTGACGACTGTAATAAATAACACAGTCTCACTCACAACACTCGAGGTTCGGGACTAACGGAATCCCAGCTAGTTACAACAGCAGTTATGGTACTGGAGAGACTGTCATGCAACTGGTTAAACCTTTGCAGCACAATGGTATGACCCTTAAAATCGTACCGTCGTGCTCAAGGGTCGTACCATCGTGCTCAAGGGTCGTACCGTCGTGCTCGAGGGTCGTGCCTTCGTACTCGAGGGTCGTGCCGCCGTACTCGACGGTCCTGAAGCAGCGCCACTCGTCTGCTAGCAATAACTGAAGTTGCTACTTTCATGTAATATGTGCAACTGACGTTAAGCACAAGTCTGGCCTAACCACACGGACTAGGCTATCCTCACATTGTAACCCGTTCTGGCCTCACTTCAGCCGCTACCGCTAGGCTGTCCTCATTCTTAGCCAACTCTGGCCTCCCTTCACCCACTAAAACCTGCACTCCTGTCTTAGTCTCAGGCTGACCCCACTCCAAACACTAAGCCCCAGTAGGTACCGGTAAGGATGAGGAAGGTCGTAGGGGACGACATGTAATTCAAGATTAATAATCAGTCCATCAACAACCCTCTTACGACCCAAAGTCGACGAGGATGAAAACGTCCTTACACGACGCCGAGCGAGGGGAAAACGACGTAGGGAGAAAATGTTGACAACGCCAGGTAAGAACACGACGCCGGGTGAGGGAAAGACGACCCTAGTGGGGGAGAATACGACGCTTAATTAGGGAAAGACGCGACACTGGGAAGGGGAGAAAACGACACCAGGAGAGGGGACGACTGACTACACCAGACGTCACCTACACACGAAGGAAACTTCATCTGCAGCTTCGAATTCTGTGGCCGACGGGCCACCTCGCCACTCACTCCCGCGGCTTCACCAGGTCTCCGCGGATGCAACACAAGACCCTTTTGGAAACACAAGGACGTAACGGGGGAAAGAAAACAACGCAGTGGACAAGTCTGTCCGTATGAGGAAACCTGGTAATAACATTAAGTGCCCGCGGTGAAAACAAAAGGTGAGGTAGAAGAAATTCGTCCTTCGTCGAAGAATGTTAGTGACACTTTAACTCCGGGAAAATTACTGGCCACGAGAGCTCATTACGACATGTGACAGGCAGGCGGCGTACGACCACATCATGAGTTGATAACTCGGCGCATGACGTCAACTTGAGAGGTTAAACGTCCAACATGGAACAGTTAGCTTGAGGAGTCCTGGTGATGGGTATGTCGCGAAAGGTCGAAATCTCCACTGAATCTATCTAGCCTGAGTGTGGAGGCATGTCTCTCCGTCAACGAAAGATGGTGAAAGTCTTAACGTCGGCGGGACTGAGAGAGAAAGTGAGGGCGTCGTTTGTTCACCGACGGGAGTCCTCGAGGTAACGCCTACGTGTCGCAAGGGTTAGGAAAAAAAAAACGCTCCCGCTAAGGTGGCGGTGGAGGAGGAGGTAGAGAAAGAGGAGATGCGAACCTGAGAACAACACCAGCAGGAGAGGAGTGATGGGGAGGAGGAGGAGTGAGCGAACATTAATAACACCAACAGGAGGGTGATGAAGGAAGACGAGTGAGCGAACCTGAGAACACCAGCAGAAGGCTAGTAGTGAAGGAGATGATTCAGGCCAGCTGCGAGGAAGGATGACAGGAGACTGAGGAGGTGTTGAAGGGTGAGCGAAGCTGTGGGGCACCGTGTGACGGGGCATTGTGAGAGACATTGCCTAGGGAAGTGTGAGGGGCACCGTCTTTGGGTCAGTGAGAGAAGGTCCCGCCTGGGGAAAATGTGAGGGGCACTGCCTGGGGCAGTGGGAGGGGCACTTGGACACACTACCAAAAACAATATGAACAAAAATATGAGGGGACAGTGCCAACGACACAAATGAGAGCGTGAGAATGCTATGGGGAACATTGTGAGCTGTGAAAGTAAATCTATCAACAATATGAATTCGGGTTATCATGCATTTGAATAAGGGTCTCATCTGTGGATAGGTTCATACAAGGGTTACTAGATATTTGAGGAATACTGAAAATATTAGCTTATATCAGCCAGAGAGAGAGAGAGAGAGAGAGAGAGACGTTGATTTTTCAGGTGTATTACCTATTCTTTTTGGTTGCATCCAAGCGTTTGCCTGTACTTTAGTCCAAAACTGACACTTAACTTTTGTCCATACCTAACCTAAATCAGCTGGGAACACATGTGGATGTAGGATGATGCAGCTTCCATGGGCACCAAAACGAACTTTACGTGGCATGAACTAAGAAATGGTGAAGTTTGGGAAGATCCCCTGGGAACCTAACCTAACCTTGGCAAACGGTGGAGTGGGGGAATATCCCTTATGGTAAATAAGAACACTCCACCTAAAATAATCTGGGAAATTGTACGTTGGTTCCCGCCGGCATACCCACATAAATGATTAATCAAATATTCTAAATTTTTATCGCTTTTTTTTCTCTTCATTCAGTTTACTAATCAGAGTTTCAACCCTTAATTATAAACAGGTCGAGAGTAAGTAAACGGGCGGCTGTGGAAACGCACCGAAACAACTTTTGGCAGCCTAGCCGCGATGCTGCTGCTGCTGCTAGCTGGCGGCCCAGGGAACATCAACGCACACCGGGGCAACTGAAACATACGTGGAATTCAATGAACTCATTTCTGAATAGATTACACACGCAAACTAAACACGCACATAACCATATGTACACTGCACGCAATAAAAAATAATCACGTAAACGCATTACGCTCTGAAACACCAGGATACATTCATGCAAAATACACCATTCTGAACGTCTAATCAGAAATTAATACACTATATATTTTTTGCGAAGGAGACTGTCTATTGAACAAGCCCCTCTTTTTATTACAGGCGATGTGATCAGTGTTATAGGACTTCTTTTTGTACATTTCCAGCCTTCGGCTTCGCTAAAATCTAATAAACCGTTAGGTATCAATTACCATAATTACATTTAACACACACACACACATACACACACACATACACACACACAGACGTTCGTCCACAAACATATACATTTATATTTTACCACAAAAGTCGTTGATACACAGTGTTTAATTGCCAAACCTCATCAACTATTAGGGACAATGAATACTAATTACGACGGTACGACCCATGAGTACAATTTCTAGGCCTTTGTAGAAGACACTTAAGGCCCAAGTCCAAGGGCGGCACCGAATGCCTGGGGTCGTTTCATGGTGCTCAGGGGTCGTATCGTCGTGTCAAGAGGTTAGTGATGGGAAACACATCTCAAAACGCTTGTAGCAGGATCTTACCTTTCAAACTCCCTTGGGTATTTGAGACGCACTCTTTCACGTAAATTTCAAGTGTTCTCGATTCCTCTTTCACTGTATCCAGTTTATAAATACACAGAAGTATATCTTGAAATAATAAATGCAGTTTAATGTCGCGCCAACAAAGCTTTAAAACGTCAATTGCTAAATAAAATCACTGTTCCTGCGTGGGCTTTACAATGTAAAAAAATCCGGTCCAAAGGCAGATGGCGATAGTAGTTCTGGGGGGGACCTAAAAGTGCCACCTCAAAGAGTCACTGTCACGCCGAGCCGAGGAGAAGGATCACACGCGAACCCTCTCAACTCTCGGGGCAGAATGGCTACTAAAGTGCTCAGAGGATGGTCGCGCCTTTTTATGTTCTCGTTCGGAAGCTCCGCCCCAACTCAACCCTCGTCGTCACTGAGGTCGCCCAGCGAGTGTCGTGGGGAAGGTTAGCCTTCCGGAGTCATCATACATTCTCGGAAATTTTTTTCCTATTTTCACTTGGTTTTAGTTATACTTTTCAGTTGTTAGAATATGTTGGGATTACTGTTGCCTCTATTTATCGTTTTTTTCTCATAAATAATATTTCTTTATGAATATATAAATCGAATGACTTTTTAAGAGCATTTGATTATATATAAGTTCATCAAACTGAAAGCTGTTATGTGTATAAGTATATATGTAAAGAAACATTTTTTTACGTTTGTTTATTCTTAAGTGCACGCGCGTATGAGCGCTTGTGCTATTTGATGTATGAAGTCATGTCTGAGTACATTTTCCTATCTCTATATACCAATGATGGAATAATATACAAAAAAGATGATAAAATACACTTCATGTAATCAATTTACCCACAACTGAGCCCCTATGTTTCCGCGTGTATTGTGGTTGTGACGTTTTTTGTTTGTCTTGCATATGAGAGTTGTAAAAGTTAATGGTGTTATGTTTATACTTTGAGAGTTTTGATGT
>JAUUDW010316996.1:0-13433 GCA_032361385.1 Panulirus guttatus
ATATCATTTATTGTGATTATTAATACTGTTATCATTGCCATTGCAATTGCTACTTTAACTACTGCTACTATCACTACTGTCATTATTACCGTAAGTTTTATCATCGTAATCCTTTTGTTTCACAAGGCATGGCTGCCTGTCATGATCATAATGCAGTAACGCATTTAGCGTTCAGAGAAAATTCAAACGATTTTGTCGACTGTCTTCTGTCTCCGTCCCATGTTGTCGCCCTCTACAACACGTACCAAGTGTGTGGGAAGTATTCTTTTTTCCTTTTCCCAAGGGGTAAAGGATAATAATGATAATGATACTGATAACAATAATAATGATTATAATAATATTAATAATAATAATAATAATAATAATAATATTATTATTATTATTATTATTATTATTATTATTATCATTATCGTTTTAACTGATAACAATGAAATATACTTATTATAAAGATAATGATACTGTTAATGATAACGATAAAAATAACTGAAACCTAGAGAGATAACGTCAGTTTACGAGACGGTTCTTCATCTATTCCTGGTTCGATCAGGCCACGCGGTAAACAGCGAAATGATAAATGAAAATTTGTGGTTGTTGGAGGTTGTAGCTGTAGGTTTCATCTTTACCGTGAGTATTTACCTTGACTTTAGGCTCGGATGTTCGTTGTATGTATTGCTGTTGTGAATGGATCTGAGATAAATTATTGTCAGATGATTTTGGGCGGTCTCGTTACTACAAGAGATGATTCTGTGCTGTAGCGTTCTGTAGGAGGAGGATGCTGGGCTCAATTAGTTTCACGTGGAATGAAGTTTTCCTTTCAGTTTTTTACTTTTGTATTTGATATTTCAGGGTCAATCTTGAGTGGCTTCATCAGGCTGAAGTAGTTTCAGTGGCTATTGTCATATGTGTAGTTGTTGTTATGCGGAAGGTGTGAGATGATTCTGTGGTTGTTTGATTGCTGTGGGTTATTGCTCTGGGTTGTCATATATTTGATGTATGATTTTGAGGGAGTTGTTTGGTTGTGGTAAGAAAACAATGGATCCTCCTTTCCAGTTCTTTAAAAATTTTGGTCTGTGCGCCAATCTAATTATTTTATTGCACGGTCATCGTTGCCTCTTGAAGGGGTCCTCGAACGATTAAGATACCGTGTGGCTCCACAACTGTGTCTTTTTCTCTCTCTTTGTAGCAGTTAATGTGTATAATGTACGGGTTTTGTGTTGCATTGCTGTTTTTTTTTTCCGTTTCTCAAGTAATGTATTTATTGTGCTCGTTTTATGCATTACTCAACTTTTCTCTCACATTTTGAAAATTGATAAAAACGTTTCTCTGTCCCACTGTTCGTGATCCAGAGATGTGAGTAAGACTCGGCAGGTGTCCGCCAAGATTGGGGCATCGTCTCGCTGCCATCTGGTTCTGTTGGTTCTGCTCGCGTTACGAGTGTTTTCCTGCCGGTTCCCAAGTCCCGTGCTGTGGCGGCTAAGACCCAGCGGCGTAGTTTAGGCCCTGCCCACACCAGGAGTGTGTTCCCCGCCGGCTCTGAGGTCCGGCGCTGTTGCAAGAACAGTGGGCACGCAAGCCCGTGAGTCAGAGAAGAAATCCGTTAGCTGGAAGTCGGGGAGGATCTTGGGTGCAGTCTGGAGGTCCACGCTTCAGCCACTCCCAACGTTTCCCTCTTCCAGGATGACCAGGAACTATCTATTTGTAGTAATTGATTGCACGTCGCATTGCGTTGCCCTCGATTTGATTAGACAGTATCATATGCAGGCATATAAAACGACGCTACGTATATAACGATTCTGAAGTGGCTTAGGAAAACGAAACTTTTTACCGAGAGTTACGGCCTTCCTGCTCTTCCCAAGAATAGCAATGCGCTTTGTAATGAAAATATAACCAGGTGTTGTGTCATAAACGTCACAATCACAAGATGATGGCCAACGTTACTTGAAATAAGTGTTTTGTGCAGAACGACGGTATTCAGCTTTCATACCTTCATTTGGGGCTATAATACATCCTTCTGACCACAATGAGGACGTAGAGTGTTGTGATTGCCAACAGCTACAATTATCAACAAATTCCTTCAAGAACGTATTATTTCCGCTACGTGACGTTGGGAGGCAATGGAGCGTAATGTGTGAGAGCAGCAGCTAAAGTGTTGACGCGGACCGAATCCAAACACCTGCCAACGATAGGTTGCTTTACTCCTGATGCCGAGGAGCTCCTCAGGTGACGTCTGGTGCACCCCTTGGTTATAACCGATTGGTCATTATTGTTTTTTTTTTCTGGAGGAGGCCGACGTGGTAAGGGCAAAAGAGCGCCTCGTTTGTGGCCAGGACAGACGAAGGTAAGAAAAGGAAATAAGTATTAACAAAGAAAAGAGAATATGGCAGAGGTTATTATGAGCTCCTCGGATGTTCAATCATTTGTCTTGAGAAGGTGGAAAGGTTGTAAGGAGGAAAGCCGAGAGAAGGAAGAGAATTCTGCTGCTTTCCTGTACGAAGGAAGACTGAGTTATCATAAGTGATTTCCCATTATCTTCTATTTTTTACGTTAGAGGCTTCAGTCATGGACACAAGTCCACATTAAGGCCGGCCCTTCACTGAAGTATGGAGAGGTTAATGAAATGGAAAAAGAAGAAACAAGGGAACGTCTCTACGAATTTTGTTGAAAGTGAAAAGCCCATCCTTTAAAGATTGCAAGGTCATCGTCATTAGAAAGACACGAGAGTGTAGAGATTTCCAAAGCTTCGAGGAGAAGGGAAAGAAACAGTTGTCAAAACGGCCCACACTTGAGTTGCCAGTGGTCAAGATATTTCGCAAAAGTCAGCTGCATAAGTGAAACATGACCATCTTGTGACAAAATTAGTTTTTCTTCTAACTTATACAGTTTCTGTCATCAAACAATTTATGCAGTTCCTGTCACCATCAGACAAATTATTCACTTGTACCCTGATTATCATTAACAGTAATTTGCACACTACACCTGCTAAGGACACACATCTATAACTCAGAGTTTGTGGTCTCCTTTTTGTTTTAAACATCGCTGTTAAGCTTCACTAGCAGGGATCAGTTATGCTAGTAATCTGCTACAAAATAGTTCCAAGCGTTGCCTAAAGTTTTGCACACTTTCAGAAATAAAATCATTCGAATCGAAAAGGCTGTAGGCATTGTAGGGTCTGGATTTTTTGTTTCCTCTTTTAACACACCTTATGTGGTAACTTTGGTGTCCTGAGTCTTGCAATTCTCTCGGTACTGTAACTCTGAGGATGACACATCTTCTTTAGTGCAAACACTAGAAGTACACTTAGTTCCACACACAAAGAAAATTAAAGAGATGGAGCAACACGAGTGTGTAGCGCCCTCTCCTCACTACAAATATCATTCGTGCCAACAATCTCTGTCACAGTTTGTCATGCTGATTACATTTTGTGTAAGTGGCGAATGATGCTAATAGACTATGGAAACTTTTATTTATTTTCTTCAGATTCGTCCACAATGTTCTTCTGAGTCATATATTCCTCTCTACATTTCCTGCTATATTCGTTCTTTTCCTCTTTGTGTCTGTCGTGGGCTGCATGAAAATCATTTTCTTTTCTTCTCTTTCATGAATAAACTGTCCTATTTACTAGGTAACTACCATTTGTTAATGCTGCTTGTTAGAACCATGTGTGTGTTACGAGGGAGGAGTTTTTCCATTCGTGTTGCCCCGTCTCTTACCTTTGTATTTATGTGCGTATTTATGTGCTTAGTCTTTACTCTTGTGTGTATAAACACACACACACACACACACACACACCATCAGCCTAAGTCAGGTACCCATTTACCGACCAGCCCCAAAGGGAGATGAACACCTGTCACGCCCAAGATTCGAGCACATGCAATTCCGACCCCGGGCTGGCCTGTGCTGACTCAAGGTCAGTAGTGCTAACCACTGTACAACAGAGACCCATCCATCAACTCCTTCTTTGTACAAAGCACCAAATTTCCTGCAGCTTTGAAATGCTTGCGAAAGCTAAATTCAGCGTCCCCTCAATGTAATAAAAGATATATTTTGATGTAATTCCCCTGCCTCCATTGTTCCGTATTAACTTTTGGGTATCTCCTTTCAGCTTCCTGTCATTTTTCGTTTTTTTTGATAAAGGCGAGAAATTTGTGCGTCTAATCTCTTCTTGCGACTCAGATCCTAATTAAGCTAAACCATCACCTTTTGGTTAAAACTTTCCATTATGATTACCTTTTGGTTAAAAGTTTCCATTATGATTACCTTTCCACCACATTGTGAGGCAATCCTACTGACCCCTGCACCATTGGGTTCGACCTTGGACGTCTGTGCATACTTCCTCTTGGTGCGAATGCAACCTTAATCAGCCAATATAGTATCTAAGGTGATGCAAAACGACATCTAAATTCCATAGAAAATATGAGAGGAAACTCACTGTGTTACGAAGCTTGACTTGAAACTTATCAGCTTAAGACCTCAGAGAATCGCCATCCTTCAGCTGCTTCGATTCCTTCAGAATTCCTCCTTTTCGGAATTTAAGACGTTTCTCGTGGAGTGAAAAAGTAAGATTCAACTTACTTCTTTTGAGCTCATGTTTCACCATCCTAAGTGCATTGGGCTAACGATATACGTCTGAGAAATACCATTTCTTGGAGTCTGTCGTCATCTCCAGTTCTCGGTATCGCTTCCTTAAATTCACCCATTTCCTATTACTACAAGTTTAAAGCCTCCTCCCATTACATGCTCTTTGACATTATAAATAACTCGATGATTTCATCATACATATTCTTTATTACTCTATTTTTTCTTTTAACTTGTTTCCTTCTGTGATGACGTAAAAGTTCATCTCTCCTGACTCACACTGGCTTACCTCCAAAGCATTTTCTCCGATCTCTTGCTTTATGTTCCTATTTCTGATTATTTGTTTTCCTTTCTTTCTACGAATTAGTGGATTTTCTTCGTATTCAAACAACGAATGTATTTGTGTGTGTGTATGTGTGTAGGTGCATACATTTCTGTCTATATATCTACCTGTCAGTCTAATTATCTATCTACGTTCAAAGATCAAATGACAATAACAGCTATGGTAATAATGATTATAGTAACAATGAAAGGAAAATGATCACAACAACAATGATAATAATGATGATAATAATTGTATCAGTGATATAATGATGATTATTTATTGAACAAGGCTGAAAACACACAGAGAAAATGCAGTAGGGTTATATGAAAAAAGGAAAAAAATGTGTTTTCATTGATACTGGGGATGTAATCTGCTTATCACTGATGCCACAGTGACTGGGCTAAGGCAGCTCCTGTAGCGGTTTGCATGAACTCGGATGGGTTCCGGGCGGTTATAGCGCCTCGAGGATCAGAATCTCGGAAGGCAGGAGGTGACGGTGGCGAGGATGGTGTCGTAGTTTCTTTCCGAACCGTCGGATCAGGTCCAGGTGATGATTGGAGAGAGTCAGGGAGACCAGTGTGCAGAACGCCTCTTCGTGCATGGTGCAGAAAGGGCTGAGGACTGTCTTGCATGGCATTATCTTCATCGCTCTGGTGGATAAGTTGGAAGACCAGGCGGGAGAGACATAGGTGAGATTGGGAAGACAAGAGTCGTGTAAATGTTCTTGAGTTCAGGTTTAGCGGGGAGTCCAGCTGTCGTGAGTCGACAACATTGAGTGCTTCCTGCTGGGGTGGGTGCCGCCTCCGTCTGCCAGCTGCTGTGTACGGAAGTTAGCAGTTCCCCTCCTCCACCGCAACACCTCCCGTCCATCAGCGATATGCTGTGACTGCAGGAGACGCTGGCTGACATACAATTACGTCACTGTAAGTCGCAATATGTCAATTTCTTGTTTGAATACTTATATATTGCGATTCAACTCAGCTACACTGACCAAATGATGAGAGTAATTATCCATTTTTATGCAGATTCATTTTCAACCCCTTGAACACGACGGTGTAGCCCTTGAGCACGACATGATACCCTTAAGTATGGAGTTACAAACACCCCTTGAGTCTGATCACCTCTTCATACAATCATACCCGAGGGTGCAACGATTACCTAATGCTGAGGCTCCACCAGACGACTTGCCACATCGAAGCAGAAAACTTTCTCACTAGATAAACCTTTCGCGCAAGAAGGTCATTACCTTTTTTCCGAGTTGGTTGACACCATGAATGAGTCTAATAATTGGTAAAGAAATTTAGACTTAGACTGTTGCCGTTAGGATGTTCCTGTTGACCACTGAGAAGAAAAGGGAACTGAGCTCGCTGGTATCACTGTTACAGAGCCCGTGATGACCTGGCTGACGATATCTGACCCATTGATTCGATAGAGAGCAGAGTGACGACCCGGTGCTGTGTTGTGGAAACTGATAATTGGTAGGGTGACTAGAGGTGAGAGTGTCGACGTCCTGTTGCATTCGGTAACTAAGGAAACAGCTAGACGGGATGGAGATAGGACCACTGGTAACATGATGACGTCATGGCTGGTGGATAGGAAAAGTTATCCTAATTTAACAATAATGAGATACGTTGTAGGAAAGATTCCATTTGTCGACAGCTGTTACGTACGTATCCATAACAGGTAGTCACTCTGCACATGTTCACATAAAGAGTAACTTTATACATTTTGAATGTCATTTAACAATGTACGTTTTTATTATGATAATCATGGCTGAGGCGGACCCTGCCATGATATTATGTTTCAAGAAGGTAAAGTGAATACGCAGTTCGACACTGGTGGACGAAGGTTGTACAACAATAGTTTTTATTTCAACTTGTTTTCATCAGAATTCATAATTATGTAAAGTGGCCTAAGAGGTGGTAACATGACTTAAATTGGCTGATAATGTGAGCTTAAATTATTAGGCCTTTTTTACTCATTACATACCCTGCCTGTTATTTCTAATCAAAACTTTTTTCATAATTCTCAGCACATTACTACTATACAGAGAGTTACTTAACACCAAAAAGGTCAGAATGAGAAAGCATTTATATTGGTTGAGTATAACACAGAATTCAGAGGAGAAGAATCCATTAATCACCACTGACTCTTAAGCTTGCTGAACCATCCAAACTGAAAATCCTCAAATGTTCTAAAGTTCTTCAAGTTTAATCTTTCCTCCGATCTCCTCAAGACTTCTCTCCAGTTACTTTCCAGCCACCGTTCTGCCTGGCCTGCTCAGCGGCAGGCAGGTGTCTTCGTGTTCGACTAGTGCATCTGTTGTGGACACTGGAAGATAACGAAGGAAAGTTTAACATGAGAGATGAGAACCGCACTGGATGGGTTATTATGTTTTTAGCAGGATGATCCTGTTCTCGAGGTGATTCTAATTTTTACACTCTAGTTGTCGTGTTCAGTTCTTTAACATTGTGTCGTTCCCGCGTACCATCCAACATCAATGTTTTTTTTATTTCCCACTTAGTTATAATCGCGTCTCTTCTTTCACCATTATTATAGTCAGCTTATCTCTATAGTATTGTTTTCGTTGTGCTCGATAACTTTACGTATCAGTGTCATACGCCACACAGAATCGTCAAAAGAAGAGATATAATGTAATCCATCATCAAATCATACAAACATTAGATTTTTCTTCGATTATGTCGGTTCTCATTGTCTTCGTCCGTGCCGCCGTTACTTAGGCACATTATTGATTTCACCTTAGCGTTGCTGTCGGACAGACTCCGATTTACGCTTGACATTTGAAGTTAGACAATTCCGTCAGTTGATCGAAATATAGTACCTCCATCAACCTCTGACGGAATGGACATCGTAACTGATAAACGCGATGCTCACTAATACTGGCAGGATCTGCAATTCAGTGGTGATAATTAATTTCTTGAGCTGTTCGTGGAATGGGCTGTCAGTAACCGTTGTGGTGTCAACTATCATTTGTAAGTCTCGAAGTGAGTGTTAACGGCGCTGCCACCCGTGGTTCCCATCACGTAATTACAGCGACTACTGTCCAACAATTATCTTGGTGGCGTTATGCGATAACGGTGGATTCTGTCGTTCAGGATTAACACATCAGAGTGACGACTCTCAGTTATAATCACACAGAACACAGGGACCATATATGTGGTGAGAGCTTGAAGGGCCTTAGCATGATACCGAACAGATGAAGAGAGGTGCTGATGTCGTTAGATTGATGGTCATAACCACGACAGTCTGTAGGTCTAAATCTTGTATATTCATCCAACTATAAAATAATGAGTCTAAAAAGCACTCCATTTTTAGATTTTCCCTTAAGCGTGAAGCTGAAATATTTATAAGCATTTCTTGACTTTTACTATGGAAGGAATCTGTAAGCGCACGTTACATTAGTCTTGCTGTGCTACGTGTTCTCTGCCGGCAGTCTGGTGACGTTGGGCACGGAAAGTAGCGTATCATATGGGCACGTCACGACATCAGCTCGTCACGACCAGGTACAATAGTTTCTCTCCACATGTCATCTGGGTGAACATGTGGACTGGTAACGGCTGCTACTTCATTCTAGATTTTGGCATAGATGGAATAAATGTCGGTAACAATAAAAAGTGATTAGAAAGTAGATCCAAGAAAAACTTCGTCTGAGATCAGATCTAGTGTGTTTTACCTTCAGTTCATGCTGAAGTAAACAGAACCGATTAGCGTTTCTGCAAATGTGGCTTACGTTAGGAATCTGCCTCACCCTCACCCCCAGGCTGATAACATATGGGTGACACGAATCATAGCTGTTTGTAGAGACTGTTTACCGTGTCTGTCCGGCACCCCTTTCTGTGTGTGTTAGA
Organism: Panulirus guttatus; assembly: GCA_032361385.1. Taxonomy (NCBI): domain Eukaryota; kingdom Metazoa; phylum Arthropoda; class Malacostraca; order Decapoda; family Palinuridae; genus Panulirus; species Panulirus guttatus. The sequence continues at coordinate 8,770 of JAUUDW010316996.1, forward strand.
GCGAAGCGGAGGAGTGGAGCCGTTGCTTAGACAGCTGGCTTCCGTACTTACCATAACAGAACGAGTAAACCGTGGCTGGGAGACGCCTTCTTGAAGCCGTAAGTTCAGGGCTCTGATAAGGGCCTTTGGCTGGGGGTGAAGGACGAGTTTTTCCTTCCAGTCGTGACAGAGATTTAGGATACAGAGCTGCGAGGCGGAGTACTGGTGCAAAGACGTGACCCAGAGTTGGAGCACGAGAATGGATTAGAAAGAAAAACACTTTTTTCCCTGTCCAGGATATATTTATATATCTGTCAAATATAACATAAATACTGACATTGCTCGAGCTTGAAATTTGCCCAGGATTTTTCATTTTGAAACAGTATCCACCTACTGCTCCAGTATGGAACACTATCATTTTACTAAACACAATATAAAACTGGAAATCTGAAATTCCTTTTTGTTCTTTCTTGAAAAAAATATTTCCTATAAAGAAAAGTCTCCTTCTCCATATCTCCTCCATTTTTATTTTTCTTTCTTTCGCATTACCCGCCCTGTCTCCTTCGCCGTGCAAGAGGTATTGCCATCCTGCCTGAGTATAGAACAAGGAACTCCGGGGCTGAACGATGCCGGAATTGACAGACTCCATCTTGGGTCAGCAACCCCTCCAAACTGGCAAGACGAGCGGCGTGCCGAGATCGCCATTAATTCAGGAAATTTCCACATCATTGTCTCATTAACAGTCCAGGGGAACGTGATGGACTTTATGGACGCCGTAGGATCCCCAGAAAGAGGGAATATGGCGGTGCAATCACCCAGGGGTCAAAATTTTTGGAAAAATCGTTTTGGATTATTTCTTGTTATTCATAAATGCCTTTTCACTGAAGACCACATCACATATGATCTATGATGCTGCAGAAGCAATAGAGAATGCTGGTTAGGATATGTTCCAATGCAGTGAGAGTAGTGGAGAAGTATCAGTAAAAACCCCACTGGGTTAAATGACCGCTGCAAAAAGATCTGTCTCCCGCACTTCCTACTGCCAGTGACTTGTACATCTCTCTGAGAGATTACGTCTATCTCCGTAATCTCCCTAAGAGATTACGTCTATCTCCGTCATGTCCCTGAGAGATTACGTCTATATCCGTCATCTCCTCTTGCAATACTTGAGAAATTGCAAATGGGAATAGATCTTTGATGAGAGTAAGTCATCATACAACGCGGGGCGCAGATCAGCACAGGTGGTTGGTGTCCATTACGCTAACTGTCTTTCTTAGACAGTGTATCTTCGGTCAGCCAGGAGAACACAAGCACGTTCCCCAGCCAGGAGAACACACCCCAGCTGGGAGAACACAAGAACACACTCCTCGTCGGATGCAAGTGGGTGATCACGCCACTGTCATACAGCTACGTAACTGCGGCGGTAAGTGAGCAGTAAATCCCTGGATAATGATGTAGACTTAAGATGAGTAAGTGTGACCCTAGAGAGGATCTGCCACACGATGGTTAAGTTCCAGGAAGTGAATCAGTTGATGTACCAGATACGTATCTTTGGCGATGTTTAGAGGATTATTTGGAAGAGTTGTTCTTCCTTAGCCTGCATAATCATATCATCTTTATGACGATACAGATGTTGAGTGAAATAAAATTTTGATTCAGATAATAGAATAAAGTCTGGAGATGTAAAACCTTTACCGTACTTATTTGTCTATCCTTCTTAATCTCATATGTTTATCGTTTTATTCTTCTGTAATCAGTGAGCTACATCATAAAAAACGTACAGATGACAGAAAAGCTAACAGTACTGAAGGAACGTTGCTGTACTAGGAAAACTTGCGGCAAAATTCCTGTATGAAAAGAAGTTATAATTCTTGGGATATCAAGCGATCGTTCTCCTCAGTGCCTAACACGTTTGTCTTACTAACAGACTCTGTGAGTACAAAATTATTAGAATGTTTTTGAGTCCCTGGGAGAGTACAGTGACACCTCTCGCTCGATCCACGGGCGATAAAAACGAAGATTGACATAGTGGTGGTGGGTGCAGCAGAGTGCCTGGTGGTACCTGAGAGAGCATTGTCCTTCCTTAATGTTGTACAGGTCCGTTACCTCCTTACCGCAGTGGCAGCATATGGCGCTGCTTCTGTCATCTGTTGCTCAAGCCGGCCGTGTGCTGTGCTCCTCTTATAGTTGCCCACGATACTCTTCCCTGCCTTGCTTCTTCATCTCAACCGAAAAATCATATTTGTACTTAATCTGTTTCTTCGAAAACTCAGATCATTTGTGTAAAGAAAGGTTTGCTTATTGTGTGTCCTCTCGTACATGATTAGACTTTATCCATGATAAGATGCTTATGTGCAGCCATTTGCTAGCTGTTGGCGTGCAATGGGTAGATCAGAGTAAACATCCACTTTATGACTACGTCACATCGTTAGTGTGAATGTTCCCCTGGAGGTCGACTTGACTGTGGTTCAAGTGAGTGTGTACTTAGATATTTCTTCTCGTTCAAACATCCAAGTAATGACCTCAGCTTTCAGAACTGATACGCGCTTGAACCGACACAGACGAAGTCTCAGGCAGTTCTATGATAAGCCTGATGTCAGGGCCTCTGGTTACAGAATGACTCAAGAAGGTTTGAGAACCAGTGTCAGCCTGTTGTCGTCGCTTTGCCGTGGGCGTCTACCTGAGTCGCTGGACCAGGTTCAACATTCTTAGTAAATTACCTGGGCAGCGGGAGAGCTCTTTTTGGTGGTTCGGGCAAATGGTGAATAGGGAAGACGAAAGAGTTAACTTCTGTTGACTTGACGTATGTTGTTTCACAGGGTTCTGAAACCGCCAGTCTTCGGTTGATTGTATGATATACTAAGTTTTCTGTCATTTTTATGTACGTACTGTTTATTATAGACTGTATCGTCTTTCGGAAAAATGAATAAATGTAACCGTTTTTATTAACCTGTAACCAGTGAAGTTCATTTATCACTGTCTGTACAATATGGATTCAGTTGAGGCGAGACGTGCGACGATGGTGATCTTGTGTGACCGATACATACTGGTTCTGGTGGCAGGCCAGTTACTGAGAACACCGGTATGGTGTGGTGACATCAGCGACTGTTTAAAAAGTTAGTTAATCAGAACAGACATTATTCTTCCTCAAATGATCTTTAATGAAGTCGATTAGTTTTTTGACAGAAGCAAAGGTTGCTAAGATTTTAATATTTAGCCATTTGTTTGCAGAAATAAATAGATATATGACAATGTAACTAAATCTCAGGTAATCCAACATAGATTACATGAGTTACTTTGAAAATAACTGTAATATTAAGTTAAGCAGCCTTCGTATCTGGCACCAGCTGTGAGAGAGTTCTGTCGGTAATGTCCAGGTGGAATGTTCTCTCTAACGGATCATCAAAAGACAAAGGTCCGTGTCCGGTATACCTCCGCCGACGGAACAATAATGAATATATCGTCTCGTATTCGTCAGCGATATGTTCTCTAGTTTTGCCCTTCTCATCAAGCCAAAACACATAAATCGCTAACAGGTAATAATCTGATAGTGGAGTATACCGGTCTTAGAATAGTATATTACAAACTCTTTAAAAGTGAACATGACTTTCTTCCAATAGTATATCATGCTGTACCTCATGATACTACGACTGACCTCTTATGGTAGATCGAGTTTGCTGCAGCATTTGCACGGAGAAAAGCCTCGCCTTTTAGTTTTGGAAGATGACGTTCAGGCTATAAGAGGATTTTGAATAATAAAGAATATTGAACTGTATAGTTTTAAGAAAGATTGATGGGATGTGGTTTTATAGTAATGGTGTAGCATTGTTAGGAGTCTGGGAACAATGTAAGCAGTGATGAGGCTGTGCAACGGCATACAAGGTTTTCGTCTGAATGCATTAGAAAGCAGGACTCTGCATTTAGTGACTGAGGGCTCAGTACTGTAAACTGTAGCTTAATTATTAAAGCCTGGAGGGCTTCAACATTTCTAAGATTCTGATTACGGGTTGAGATCGTCTATCCAGCTGATCATGAATTATGAAAGGAAACAAACTGTTCAGGAAATATAGCTTGTGGTGCAGCCTCTTCACTGGATTGCTTATGATGTACTAATGGTTGCTGAACAGAGGAACTGGTTTTAGGAGGTAGAGAAAAATAGTAGGTTTGTTAAAGGATTCTTGCGAGTGCTGATTGAAGGGACGACTTTTAGAAATTGTAGAATATGAAAGTTTTTCGAAAGGTTCCTGTGGGTGAGAAGTTCAAAAGAAGGTTAAGAAATAAAAGAAATTCTGGAGGGAAAAAGATCTTCGGGCTCAGTTGAGGTGGTCCATTGTCTGCCGATCAGACGTCTGTCTTGAGACGTTTTGGCTGGAAGAGACGATGAAATGATTGATTTTGGACTTAAAATAAATGCGTGTAGGATTAAGAAGAGATATCTTCAAGTACTGAATTAAAATGTAGACCAATATAGCATTTTGTGATTAGGGAAGTATGAAGCGACCTAATCATGTAGAGAGGCGACCTCAGTGGTAATGCAATGAGGCGACCTAATTACGTGCGTAGTGAAAAGGATCAGTAGAACGAGGACTGAGAAATTGTTAAAGTTGATAAACACAAATGCACGGAAAACATGAAAGAATAAGAACTAATTCACAGACTATACACACACACACACACACACACAC
>JAUUDW010317218.1:0-13432 GCA_032361385.1 Panulirus guttatus
TTTTCGAGGTGTTTAAGGATATGGGAGTTGAGGAGGGATTCAAAGACTTTGGAAATGGTAGATGTCAAAGCAACAGGGCGATAGTTAGAGGGGTCAGAGCGGTCACCCTTCTTAGGGATGGGATGTATCAAAGCATGTTTCCATGGAAAAGACTATATACCATTAGATCCCTACTTGTTTATATCAATAATCAATTATATGTTTCCCTGGTGTTTTTAAGAGGCACAGCCCCCCTTTAGGTCATATTGAGACAATAAAATCTCGTAGAAACAAAGTAGAATTCTCCCACACGGAAATGTACGTAGCGTGGAGCATAATGGGAGACATCCACACGATTTCATAAACGTTGTCGGTAAAATAAATATTCAGCCTATCTCTTGGGGCTCATGTGCGTTCATCCTTAGTAATTTTCCATTAGGTATCCTGCCCGAACCAGCTACAGCCCGCCTCCCTCAGGCCTCCATGACCCTGACAAAAGACTGTTTTGGAGCGAGGGAAAGTAGGGACGCTCCTTGGGGTGGGAAGAGGTTAGAAGGGAGGTGACGAAGGGAGAGGATTAGGCACGCTATGCCGGGGTAGACGCCTTCCTTGCCTCCCGGGGAGATAGAGTAGAGGCCTCCCTCTCCCTCCTGCTGAGAGAAGGAGGAAACCTCCCTCTCCTCCCGAAGAAATAAGTAAGAGGCTTCCCTCTCCTCCTGCAGAGATGACAAACAGGCCTTCCTCTCCTCCTGTGGAGATAGGTAGGAGGCCTCCCTCTCCTCTTCTTGAGATGGGGAAGAGGCCTTCCCCTACTCCTGCTTAGGTGGGGACGAACCGTCCTCCCACTCCTGTTGAGGTTGGGAAAGTGCTCCCCAAAGCAGTTGAGAAGTTCCAGTGTAGTCTTAATCACTAGATGATCTCCCTAGGATGATAAAGATTTTAGATGACCTGTTCAAGATTAGAAATCCTTAGCTAACGCGTCTAGAATTCTAGCTGGTTCTCGCAAACAGTCGAGACTTTGTTCACACGCCAGAATACTGTTGTTGCTTCAGTAAAGGTAAATCTAGTGGATTAATAATTGAATGGCATCACTTTGCATTTTATACGCATTTTCATGATTCATGTACCCATACTTCTTTCCCTCTCTATCTTCCTTACAGTAAAATGTCGTTGGTAAATACCCATAGGCAAGTACTGAGGTATTCGCCTTCTTCCCTATTATCTTATATCCCAAGTTGTATGATTTGTCTCCAATCTCATTACCTTACCTTTCTCTCCTTTCTCTTATCCCTACCTTTACCACCCTACGAATCTCCCAACTAATCCCTTCCCTCCCGCTCCACTCTTTGCATCTAGGGTGAGGAGGGAGGCTTACGAAGACAATCTACTGAGGGAGCTGCGACGAGCCAGACCACTGGATATCTCCGACCCTCACAACCTCCACGTTCCCCGGGACCAGGTGAGCCATTCCCCACCACACACTCACCACCCTCACTCAACGCCACCTCCACGCACACACACATACACCCTTGGGACCAACTTAGTTCCCATCTCCTCTCCCTAATTTCATCACACTCTCGCCATATCATCTGCAAAACACCGACCACCTTCAGGCAACACGGGACAAAGTGAATTACTCACCCTTCCCTGCTTCTCGACATGGAAAACACACTCACCTTGCATCAACAAAGTCAGTTTTCTCTGCCGCTTGGCTACACCTTAAAATACTGTTATGCATGTGGAAGTGTAGTGATTAGGAATGTAGACATTACCACTTTATTCTTTGATAGTCTTCTGTGTTGTGTGAAAGGTATGCCTTGAATGTATGGTTATATGTGGGATAGGTGGCGCGCATGGCGCGTCTCACTGATCGGAGCAAGGCATTGTGGGAGACAGACCGGGAGGGACGAGAGGTAAACAAACCACTAGTGCGGCTGTCGTGTGTGTTTTTGTAAGCCCTATCGCGTCCAGCTGTACTGTACAGTGCTGTGCCCTCTATAAGTGCATCTATAAGCCCTTGTGAACCTGCGAAGTGCCTCTATAAGCCCTCGGGAACTTAATAAGTGCCTTTATAAGCCCAGTGTGATTCGGTGAGTGGACATTGCCCCCCTTCCTTGCGATAAGTGCCATGTATTGTGTTTTCTTTCGTTAATATACCAAAGTTCACGTGACTACTGTGTTTCCCTGCCCACCTTCCTTCCCCATTAAGTGAGTTCATCGCTACTGAGTACCACCGGACCCACAAGTCAGTGTATGAGGTGGAGGAAAAATTGTTACAGCCCCCTTCGACCTTGTGAAGAGGGTATCCTGACAAGCATTGACCCTCGGTGAAGTGAGATCGGCGAGGGGGGCTGCGTAACAATACTGTTCGAGTGTAGAGCGTGAACTTGTCTCTAAGTATATTTTTGTACCTCAAATGAGTGTATTTGAATTTTCACTCCATCCCCTGAGTGTATTGGTCAAGACCATCACATGAGTGTTGTAATGTCTGTTGCACCTGACTTCTCAGTGATGCTTAGTCTGCGAGTGTCTGTTCGCATGCGATGCCTTGGTGCGCCTGCTGGTTCTTCTGCTTCGGTATGTAGCCTTAACCTCTTTGGCACGATAGAACGACCCTCGGCTCTTTGAGACCCTAAGGATCATGTCGAGGGCTAAGGCTCAAGGGATTCAGGTGTGCTGAATGAGTACATTGTCTCAGAAAGTCCCCATTTGAGTGTCACAGCCCCCTAAGTGTGTCGCCTTTGTGTGGTGCTTGGAGGCGTAAGTGCGTCCCCTGAGTGTGGTGCTGGAGGTGCGAGTCAGTGCTCAACGTAACCAATTAATCCCTGAGGACCACCTTGCCCGCAGGACGGCGCGGTGTGGGCGGCCCGCGTCAGCATGCTGCACATGGAGGACAGCTCCGCCTTCAGGATCATAGCCCAGGTGGGTGACTGACTGGTGCTGCCCTCTGTACCGCCGCCTCACAACTACAAGCATCAACAATACATATCCAGAGAAAATATCAACATAGAAGAATAATATCGCTGACACTTATATCAATAACTGAATACTATAAATCATAAACATTAGGATACCCTCACATACACACACACACAAACACGTCTTTATAGGAAGCTCCTCCCAGTGGAACTACCCTTACAGGTCCATCCTCAACCTGACACCCCTTACGCAAGGGCTGTGTTTTCCCTGGCACTTCCTCCTTACAAGGCTACCTTCACACTGGCACTCCTACGGAAGTGTCGCCAGCCTGACACCTCAACAGGACTGTCCTAACCCTGGCACTTCCCCTAAAGGACTGCCCTCAGCTTGGCGCTTCCCCAACAGGATTTCCCTCACCCTCCCACTCCGCCGATTGCCCCCACCGACACCATCTATACGACTTAACTCACAATGGCACTACTCAACTATATTCACCCTGATACTCCTACAGGAGTCATCACACTGGTATTTTACAACTATGGGGCTGGCCTTACCCTGCTACTGATCCTATAAGACTCTCCTCACACTGGCAATGCTACAAGACTTTCCTCTCAATGGCACTGCTACAGGATTATCTTCACACTGATAGTTCTCTTATAGGACTATTATACAGGTACTAATACAGGACTGTTACTAACACTGATACTACAACTCTCCTCATCCCAGAACTTGCCCTCATGAACTATCCTCACCCTGGCACTTCCACAGAGGCACTGTCCTCACTCAAGCAACATTCCCACCTTAGCATTACACTGTTATTTTCCATACTTCAGTGTTTCCCCAAAATGTGCGCTCAATCTGAAATAAACCTGCTGGCTTTGCCCTCACTCAAGCACTACCCGTGTGGCAGTCCTCACCCTGACACTCTCTTAAACTACTTTCTTTACGGTGGCACTAACGCCATATGTACTCCCCTTATACTAGCACTCTGTAAGTCGTTTTCCTTACCGAGGTTACCCTGACAGGCATCCTCATCCTGGCATTTCCTTACAATCACTGTCCTCAATGCGCTGCCCTTGACACCTCATCCAGAAGCACTGATTTCTCCTCACTCTCCTCGCCTTGGCACTACCATCACAGCCAATCCTCACCTTGCACTCCTCCAAAGGCACTCTCCTCATGCAGGACTGTCCTAACTCTGATACTCCCCATAGGTACTGTCCTCACCCTAACACTTCTCTAAAAGCACAATCACCACCTCGGCACTCCCCTATAGGCTCTCTTCTCCCTGGCACTCCTCCCACAGGCACTGCCCTCACCCTCAAAGGTACTGTCCTCATCTCTGCACTACTCCCACAGGCACTGGGTGTCTGGCATGCTGATGCTCGGGACCACCACTTTGGCCTGTGGCGAATCCCCTGCTACAACGTCATCATCTTCATTGTGGGTGTCCCCTACTCCAGGTACAGGTGAGTCTGAGTAACACTAAGTCTGGCTACAGGTCAGGCTACAGATGAATCAGATTGCAGGTAAGACAAGCGACAGGAGATTGTGGTGACATATGAATGGCAATGGCTAGAGATGAGTACGGCAGCAGGTGAGACTTGTTGCAACTTAGTGAGGCAACATATGATTCTGGTTAGATGTGAATGGATGTGGGCAATTCAGCCTACTTGCAACTCTTGCCCTGATGATTCAAACCAGGGTTAAATCTTGCTACTAGTGACTGAAGATTCAGGCTACAAGTGTCTGACTAACTACAGATGAATTCAGCTTCAGGTGAGTCCAGCTTCATGTGAGCCAGGTCTCCTACTTAATGAAATGTGATCTATAGACATTAACACTGATACTTTTGGCTTTATATAAAAGAAAGAAATCCATCACATTCTGGTGTAAAATGATCACAAACATAATAAAATGATAGTTGTAATTTCATATCCGAGTCATGCCAACAACCCACACTTAAGTCAGCCAGAATGCTTTAGAATCTCCCTATTTTCTATGTATGGAAGTCATTACTAGACATTTCTAATCTCACTCCAACAATGCATGTTTTCCCCTTTCAGCTCACTAGTCAAGACGATTGGCCGGGTCTTCCATTCCACCCCAGCCTTCCATGCACATCTCCTTGAGGAAAGCGACGACCTAGAAGGAATGGTCTTCCATCAACATGACCCTGATGATTTTGAGGATATCTTAGACTTAAACCTGAAGGGAAAACATAGGGTAACTTTCTAAGCAATACATCAAAATCTTAGGGTTCACAAAGCACGAACGAATAAAAATAGCCTGCAAAATGGCCTCAATGTTCCCCTGACTACTGTAGCTTAGAACAAAGGAAATTTTTGCAAAACACTTTTGAGTCTTCAAAGAAAAAGATACACCCCTATGTATCAAATCATCACTTTAGGAATATATAAATTTTTCCATCATACTGGAAACCAACTAACTAGAAAAAGAAGCATAAAAAGATAACATTAACGAACTATAAACATGGAAGACGTGACATTGGGTTAAACGGGTATCATTGGACTATGCACTAATTGAGAGGTGCAGCAGATGGGAAATGTCATCATTTCTTGGCAAAGATGAGAGGGAAAGTTTGTACTGGCTATAAGAAGACGAAATGATATGTTAAAGAAGTGGTGAAAGTGAGTGAACTTGGAAAAAGTGTAAAGATACCACAAGAGACTGGGTGAAGAGTGGTATGGGTTGTGATTACATTAAACAGAGTGTGGGAGAGAAGTGATTTTACAAAAGCAGTGCTTACATATGTGGGTGAAGTGCATAGCAAGTGGATGGTGGAATGTGGGTGTATGAGGAAGGTTAGTAACCGGTAGGATGAAGTTAAAATATTACTGAAAAAAAAAGAAGTGTATGGAAAGAAATGTAAGCAATTGGCAGGTACATAACAGAAAGTGGCTGAAGGTCAAGAGAAGGATATATAAGCTGAAAAAGAGGGCAAATGAGAGATAAAAGGTGAGAGAGCATCTATGAATTTCAAAAGAAAAAAGTTCTATGTATAACTGTGAACTAGTAAGTGATATACTATATCACATATACTGTATGAAGATTTAAAACACATTTTTTCAAAATCTGTTTCAACTGAACAAAATATGATATACAAAACACGCAATAATGAAATCATTAATTCTTTTTGTTTTCTGGCTTATGGTGTTAAAATGACACATTGTATCTTGTTCTTTTGCTTCTCTTGCTCACCTCTGATTGAATCTTTCTTATCAGGCATGTATCCCAGATTCCTTCTGTCAACTTTATTATTTCATTCATTTGGTTTCACCGAACTTGCAGTCTGTCAGTTTCCATCTATTTTTGTTTACTCCTACATTCTCAAACTCTTTAAGAACTTCATCTAGTTGGACTGCCACTGTTTCATTCATCATCTGTACATGTGAAAATGCCTTTCTCTCTCTGTTTACCTTTTAATACATTATCAGGTTTTTCTTTGCTGTGTCTTTCATCACCTTTTTTGCTTCAGCAACATTTGCTTTTGAAGTCTGTTCAGCCTCTCCAAGAATTTTCTCATGTGAATTATAATCTTCTATTCATGTCAGTTTTTCTTGTGCCTTTCCCTTTTCCTCAGCTTCTTTTTTTTTTTTCTCTTTCTCTGTTCATCATCACAAACAAAATCAACCTTTCCAAATTGTCTGAAATAATTCAAAGACCAGGATCTCAGAAAGAAATAACAAAGTTCATAATTAATAGTACTGTGTGTACATTTCTAATTATTCTGATTCAAGAACAACTGCCATATACATGTAGAATTCTTGATGTCTTTAACTGAAATCCAAGAAATTTTCCTCCTTATACAGAAAGATAGTTGGCAAAATGCCTAGTGATATTGTTACTATATTCAAGCAAGCTAACTGATAAACAAGGGCTTCTAGTAACTCATGTTAAACCTAATCATCACTTTTCTTTGGTTAGCAATTCAGATAACAAGATCAAGCTGCAGCTTTACCTTTTATAATGGTTTGAAAAAAACAAGACGATCTACTCTTTATGTTTTAATAATGAGATAAAAACATCATGAACTTCGAACAGAAAAAAGAAGCAAAAATAAAAAGTGAAAAAAAAAATTCACTTATATATCAGACTCAAATTCTCAAGTACTCCACACACTTTTCAGCCTTACTAAAAAAAAAGCTCATTTCTCCCTACAAGAGAGAAAAAGTTCACTTCCAATTCGTGTTATGGCTGCTTTGTGCTGATGCTGAGTTCTCCAGAGATCTTCAATCTCTGTGACTCTGTCCACAGCTGTTAAGGAAAGCTTTGTTATTGCATGTTTTGTGGCAGATTTGTGTTGCAGTGTTGAGGCAAGTCTGTCTTCCCAACCATGTGTCAAAGATTTATTTCCATGGAGACTGAGATCTGCAAGTGGAAGGATAATATTTGTAGTAAGCTCATTGAGAAGCACACCAACAGAGGAGGCTGTAAGGCTCGGATTATGAGCTAAATTAACAGAGATCAAATGAGGGCATCGGTACAAGTAAGCTGAGATATCTTCTAAGTCAGCATCCATCAAACTGCATGAGCTTAAATCTAGATACTCTAACAGACACTCCTCTCCAGCACCCAGGATGCCAGACAATGCCATACCTAAACGAGGACTTACTTCTGATGCTGTATCTCTCTTGCAGTTTAAGCCACTCAAAGTTAATGTAGAGATCTTAGGTATACAAGATAACAGGGTAGCTAAAGCAACACTATTTATTGAGTTGTAATCTAATGACAAAGTTTTCAAAGCTGAGGTAACAACCGGTAATTGTTGCTCACCAGTCAGGAACAAGTTACAATGTTTTAAAGATAAGACAGTAAGAGCTGGTAATTTAAATAATGCTCCAATACTGGTAACCCTGGCTCCAGAAAATGTGTTGTAGCTCAGGTCCAGAGAATTAAGTGCTTTAAGAGATAGTTTAGCTGACGTGATGGCTTCAGTAAATTCTAGAAAACTGGATGTGGTAATAGCTGAAGCCTTCAGATTTAAAACATCCAGTGAAGGCAAGGAAGGTAAAGCTTCCATTAAATAATGAAATCCATCATCTCCAAGCCGGCAGTTAGCAAGAATGAGACACCGTAAACTCTGCTGACACTGAAGAGCCCTTAACACAGGCTGTATATGTGATGTCATCAACCGTCCTACGGAACTTAAATCTAAGGTGGTTGAAGCCTCTGTGCGATGAAGTATCGAGTTAAGGGATGGTGCTGGAATACAGCCAAGAGCCTGACATGCCTGGGTATACCGATCTGGCAAGGGTGGAAGGTCCCATCCTGTAACTTGAGCTTGTAGTTCAGCCTGTTCAGTGGGAAGAACAAGAGATATTGGATCACTAATATCAAGGACTGCCCCATCTTGTGTAGTTAGGGTGAGGTGGGGACGCAATCCCACAAGCTGATAATATCTACGTGTAACTTCCTCAGCCAGCCATCCTACAGTACGACCCTGCCCAGCACCTGCCACAGGAACAAGCAACACACGATTCTCCACACGAACCCTCAAACGAAGTGCACCTCCCACAGCAACTGTCCCATTGACACTTACTGGATTCTTACTCTTGTTCACTTCAGACATATCTACAGCTACATTAGATTCCAACAGTGAGCCTGAACTGTTTTCAGCAATCACATTTTCATCCTCAAAGCTGTCTGACATACCAATCCTAGAAATATTATTAGAATACCTTTGAACTATTGATGTTAATTTCATTTGGTGTGCCTTCTTTGGACGACAGAGTGGTACTTTTTTAACATTATTTTCAGTCAGTGCTTTCTGCTCTTTTCTTGGTTCCTTGTATTCAAATTCTGATTTTTCCATTCTCTTTCTCTTCTTAGTAAAGATACCTAAATCATCATCAAGCCAATCATCTCCAACATTATCTTCCTCTGACACAAGAGCCATTTTCTTTTCCTTCTTAAATACCAGACTATTAGTGGAGTTCTTCTTAAGTTGAGCTCTCCGTGCAGCACTGCCCACACTGCCTATTGCATTAAGGTATGCCCCAGTGGCAGATTTATTTTTGCTATGTATGTCTTCTAACAGTGGATTCAGAAATTCCTCACTGTCTTCATTATCACTGATATCATCTCTGGGTAAGGAATATGATGGCTTCTCTGTGTCCTCTGAGGGAGTAGGAGATATATTTGGTAAAACATCATCTTCCTCACTCTCCTCACCTTTGTCAAGAGTGCAACGAGAACTCAGTTTCCTTTTCCAGCTTAATGAAGTATCCACCTTGCCTTCATTTGACTTCCTTTGTGAATATGAACATCCCACTTTACTCTTGGGAGATGTGCTTCTTGAGTATGATTTAGCTTCATCGTTGTTTGAACTGGAGTACAAGGATAATATCTTACCACCACTTTTTCTCCTGTGTGACTGTGAAGGAATCTCTGTCTCAGTTTTACCCACAGCAGAATTTTCATATAACAACTCTGGAATTTTAAGCCCAGCTCGATCCATCTTCTCCTTTAATTCTCTCTCCAAAGCAATGTATTCTTCTTCTTCCCTTTGTGAGAGTTTTGTTCTCATTCGATACTTGACCAGACTCTCAAGGGGTGTGTCACCTTCATTAGTCTTGGATATGACTGATGCCCCTCGGCTCATAAGTAACCTTACAACTTCAAGATTTCCACAGGATGCAGCATCATGGATGGGAGTGATACCATCACAATGTTGTCCCCCACGGTCATTGATCCATGCACCACTTTCAATAAGTGTGAGAACAATATCATAAAAACCATGATTGGCTGCCTCATGGAGAGGCAACCAGCCACAGTTATCTCTTGGGTTTACTGGATGACCCTGCTGAAGAAGTTTTTTCACCATATTTAGGTTACCATCTATACAGGCTTTGTGCAATGGACTTTCTCCTTTCTCGTTCCTTTTGACAACAAATGTTTTCCTCTGCCGTGATTGCTGTGGTCTATCAAAATTTTCCTGATCATTGTCACTATCAGAAAAGTATATCTCATCAAGATCAATTTCACTTTCATTGTCATTCTCCTCCTCCTCACTCAACTCAACTTCTGGATCAAGATCATTTTCTTCAATAAGCCTATTCATTTCCCCCTCAAGTTCCATTTTCACTGATGGTGGGATTCCCTTCAATGAAGAATATAGCCGCAAAACATATACCTCAAGCTTAGGATTGTGAGCTTTCATTGACAGTTCTCTAGCCTGTTGATAAATTGTGCTAAGTGTCTCAAATGTTTCCCCTAACTCTTCACTGGTATCAGCTATACTGATCAATGTTTTGCAAGCTTCACTGGGGTCTTCACTCACTTTAATATCATATTCTTTCAAGTAATTCTCCTTTGCTTCCTTAAACTGCTTATTATCTGAATAAGTTCTTGCTAAAGATAAATATATCGGAGCTAAAAACGAAGGACATTTATCCAACCTGGTGGCTACCTCCAACATCTTATGGTAGTAACCAAGAGCCAGTGAGTAAAGACTAAGATCTGCTAATCTGTCTCCAAGTTTTTCATATAGCTTTAGTTTCTCATCTTCACCTGCCTCAGTTACCAAAGCTTCTGCAGTTGTACAAAGACTTATGACAGTTTTCAAGTTCCTTTCAATTCGTCTTCTATCTTCCAAGTCAGGATGTTTTAACTTATATGCTTTATAAAAACACTTCTTGGATGCTTCATAGTCTGCATTAAGAAGATGAATTTGTGCTAAAAAAGAATGACCCTCACACTGAAGAGCTTTATCATGTAGCCTAGCCGACAAGGCCAAAGATTTCTGACCTTCCTGTAATGCCTGAGCTAACAGACCCTCTCGTAAAAGGATGACTCCCAGAGCAGAGTGACACCTCTGAGCATCTTCATGAAGACTGTGACTGTAACACTGCTCTAAGGCTTGACCAATAAAGTCACGAGCCTTTTTGTCTTTCCCTCGATAATCTAGTACTAAGCCTAAGTTCAAATACAATCGACAACGCATCTGACTGTGCTCCCGCGTATCTACAGCTCCCTTAAGATGCTCACATGTTGAAAGTGACCTTAAAAAAGCTTTCTCAGCTTCAGTTAGAGCCAAAGCCTTTTCCTCATCAAGGCCATTGCAGCTAGACTCCTCAGCTCTCTGCAAATGTGTCCGACCAATGGTAGCATAAGCACGCTGCTCCTCTACTAGACTGTCTGCTTCTTTAGCAAGAGATAAGTGGCGGTGTTGATGCTGAAGAGCTTTCTTCCACTGTCCCATTTCACTATAGACTTCCCCCATTCGTCGGTGAGACACTGCTACACCAATGGTATCACCAAGAGCTTCACAAAGAGCTGATTCTTCCTTATGTTGGGTTAATGCTCCCTCAAAATCCCCTGCTTCTTGCAGCTTTTGACCTAAAAGGTTTGACAGGTTAGCAACTTCACGTAAGTTATTCTTGTTTTCTGCACGACGTTTTTCACGTTCAAGTCTGGCTACCTCACTCATCTTGCTTATTTCTCTTGCTTTGTTCGGTGATGATCCCTCATTTACAGTCCCATATGTGCCATGTTTCATAAATAAGAAGAGTTCTAGATGGCTCCAACCTGAAATACGAAAAAAAAATATTTGTCTTTTAGTTTTAACTTTCCCGTAAACAGGTGCTTAATGGGCACCCTGATGCTTTCAAGACCTTAGGATCTATCTTTAACAACCAAAAGCAGAATAATATAGCAGAGGGTTATTCACTGTTGTGTAAATCCTGTCACAGGTGCACTAATGCCCTAGATTAGGAAGCGCTTTCTCATTTGTAAATTGGATACTTCATTTAGCAACAACATATAAATCTACGCTGATTTTCTACCCTTTATGCTGCTACATATCGAAGCTAAACTCAGCTAAAACACACTGCAATACCACATTTGAAATCATCCATTATTTTATGTAAAAGCATGTAATTTTCTATATAACCTTTACGATAAATAAAGATGGCTTAAAAATCTTACATCCCTCCTTCAAAAATAGCAATATTTCATTTGTCCACTTTCCTTTTCAGCTTCCTTTTTCTGTTTTTCTTGCAATCTGAATTTTTAGATAAAAGGTCCAACGTGTCCTACTGTTTATCAGCTCAGGAGGGCTATAATGGTATTTGCTGGCATCTGGTATCTTATGAGTACTGTACTTATCTCTTAATTCCTCCTTTGATCAATGTTATTTTCAGTAGCTCTAAAGATGAACTGACTTATGTCTCATTGCTCTCTCTCAATGTCTCTTACAAATGAAACTGTCATGGCTCTGATATCTTCATATAAATGACAGTTCATGTTTGCAGTTGTGTCATTCATAAGAATAAGAACACGTGCATGAAAGTACAGTTTCCTCAGGAATGCAGCCTCCACAGTGAACATGATGGAAAGTAATAATGCAAAGGAAGACACACTGCATGCACTTGTAAATGTTGACATTTCTAGTTTTCTATTGTTTCATATTGTATAAAAGATACTTGAAAAAAAACGAAAAAATGTGAATGTAAAAAACTATATAGGTAACTGGAACTTTCTTTCAGTACAACCTACTTTTTCCTCAATATTACCGGTCCTACAGGTTACAGGATAAAAATTTACAGGATGAAGTAGTTATAGGGTGGGTGAAGTAACAAAGGTTCTGGGAGCACTGAAGAATGTGCTGGAAGAGAGAACATTATCTGGAAATGCAAAAGTAGGTTTGTTTCAAGGTAAAGTAGTTCTAACAGTATTGTATGCATGCAAGGCATGGGTCATAGATAAGGCTGTGCAGAGGAGGGTGCATGTGCTGGAAACGGAAGGTTTGAGGACAGTATGTGGTGTAAGGTGGTTCAACTGAGTTAGTAATGAAATGGTAAAGACGTGTGTGGGTATAAACATGTGTAGTTGAGAAAGCTAAAATGCTGAAATTGTTTAGACATAAGGAGAGAATGAGAGAGGAAAGGTCACAAAGAGAATATGTGTCAAATGTGTTGGAAACAAGGAGGACAGGGAGACCAAATTGGAGATTGAAGGATGCATTGAAAAAGATTTTGACAAACATAGCCTGAACATGCAGGAGGGTGAAAGACATGCAAGGGATAGAGTGAACTGGAACAATGTGGTATACTGAGATTGACATGCTGTCAGTGGACTAAACCAGGGCATGTGAATCATCTGGGGTAAACCATGAAAAGTCCTGGGGGCCTGGTTGTGGATAGAGAGCTATGGTTTCAGTGCCATACACTTGACACCTAGAGAATGGATGTGAACGGATGTGAAAAAAAATACAGGTTATATCTTTACAACCTAAAACACAGGAAATTTTTTTTCTTTTTTTTTTTTAGGCTCCAGTCAAGGAGAAAAGTCCATATCAAGGCCGGGCCCTAACTGAAATATAGAGAGAATTGAGAAAAGGGTAAAAACAGACAGGGGAAAGTATTTTCAAATTTTTGAGAAAGTGAAAAACATGTCTCTTGAAATGAGCCAGGTCATGGTTATTGGGAAAGACATCTGAAGGTAGAGAGTTCCAAAGCTTCGACGTGTAGGGAAAGAAGCAGTTATCAAAACGGCACACCCTTGAGTTCCC
>JAUUDW010317329.1:0-13431 GCA_032361385.1 Panulirus guttatus
ATGCGCCCTGCGCGCCACATATACCCATACATTCAAGGCATACCTTTCACACAACACAGAAGACTATCAAAGTAATAAAGTGGTAATGTCTACATTCCTAATCACTACATTTCCACATGCATAACAATACTAATAACAACACTATGCTCTTCTTCCCAACAGGTACTCTTTCCATTACGTATTGTCTGAATGGGCCATCTTCCACTATCATTTTTGAAACTTCAGGATATCTTTTAAGTAGAGGGATCATCATCCCCTCCTTTGCCTTCTTGTTTTCTTCGTTGCTATCATTTATCCCTCTAGGCAGAATAGATTTGAATTTATCTCTCTGGTAATCTCAATCTCCATGACTTAAACAGTATCATGTTCTCTTACCCTGATACAGTCACTGAATCCCAGCTCTTATTTACACCACTAACTATCAATCAATCAACATTACCAATACATTACTTTCAGTCTGATATTACCATCTCCTCACACTCCAGCTCTCTCTGCAGTGCTAGTGGGTCTGCTCCACTATCTTGCCACATAAGGCATCTCTGTATTCTTTATTGTTCTCCCTTTCTTTCTCCAATTTGTTACACTTGACAAATATCCTACTGAACTCCAACATTTCTTTAACATCCTCAGTCTTTCCTGGTTTAATGACGTAAGTCAAACGTAACCAAAACTAACTGCCCCCTTACATCTTGGTTGTAAGCCTCAATACTTTCCCTTTCCTTTATCACTGAAATTGTATCTGGCAGTCCCATAACCTCTAGCAATCCTTTACCATCCATTTCTCCGTTCTCCCCTTTTCTTCCTTATCTGGTGTATAATCTTGTTCTAGGCCAAAAATAATCAATAATTTATGTCTATCAACCTCCTACTTTACTAGCATTGCTAATTTTGGTGCCGCACACTTTTCAGCTAGATCCCTCAACAGAGAAGTGTCAATATCTAAGTCTCTAACTTTCCAATAATCTCTCATTCAGCTAGCAATCACTGGTTCTCTATGCTTCGTACTTTTCTAAATCTCCCATCAACTAACCCAAATACCATTTTTTTTGATGTTGATGGCTCCAGTCACGGACAAAAATTGCTTCCTTTCTAATGGTGCATGTTATTCTTTCGACAACTTCACTTGAAATCCTGTGTACCTCTGCTTCTGTAATCTCAGGTCTTTATTCCTACCCATTACTCTTCATAACCTCTTTGATCTGCTGCTGAAACTGCTTCATCTAAATTTCCCTGCCCTCTACTATCATCAGTCTCTTTGTGTGTGTCCTTTTCTCTAACAGGACAGCTGTCAATACTGATTCAACAGATTCTGTATGTGTTTTTGTCCTAAAGGGAAATGAAATGCTTAAAGTTAATATGTGGTGTGTAGAGAGATGATTGAGTATATAATGGGAGAGTAAGCATGAGGTATGACAATTAGATAAGTATAACTGAGAAAGGTAAAGAGAGTATGCTAAAGTGATTTAGACACATGGAGAGGAAGAAAAGAGAAACTGACAAAGAGGGTATACATGTCTGAAGTGGGGAAAGAAATGAGTATGAGGAGACCAAATTGCAGACTGAAGGACAGAGTGAAAGATGCTTTGAGTACCTGAAGCCTGAACACGTAGATGGGCGTGATACATACAAGGGATAGCGCAAATTGGAGTGATTTGGTATAAATGGGGTGAAATGTTATCAATGAGCTGAATCAGGGCACATGAAGCAGACTGGAGAAACCAGAGAGAGGACTGTGAGGCCAGGTTGTAGATAGGGAGCTCTAGTTTCGATGCACCATACATGACAACAAGAGAGTAGATGTGAGCAAATGAGGCCATTCTTCATATGTTCCTGTTATACATAACCTTGCTGTGTAAGAAATAGTAGAAAAGTATAGAAGGAAAAATGTATTTCTACCACATATTGCAGCTACTTGGGGAGGTTAAGAAAAGTTCATGAAGGTTCTGTTGATTTTTACAAATGTTTTACCTAATTTTACCTTAATCTAAAATTTTCCCTCATGTACATAACCTCAATATGTATCTTTGTTTCATTTTGTAGAACAAAAAAGTAATTGTTACATATCATACTCTGCAACTTGGAATGTTTCAGATGCCTGGAAGTGAACTTAACAGCACAGGGAACTACGTTATCTGAAATGAATCACAGGGTGGGTGGCATGAGGGGGCAAAGGTCCTAGGTGCACAGAGCAATGTGTGCAAAGAGAGGTCACTGCTTATGAAAGCAAAGATGGGCATGTGTGATGGTAAAGTAAACCCAATGATGTTATGTGGGTGCAGGCCATGGGCCCTAAAGAAAAAGGAACATAAGTGGGTGGATTTGTTGGCAATGAAGCGTTTGAGTTCAGTACATGGTATGAGGAGGGTTGATCATGTAAGAAATGATAGTGCAAGGGAGAGAAATGAAAGTAAACTGTGTATGATTAAGAGAGCTGAATAGTGTGTGCTGAAGTTGTTTAGACATACACTGTGAATGAAAAACCCAATCTTAATTTATCTCAATAATTCCATTAGAGCAGAATGAAGATCCTAAAGTTAGAACATGTCTTCTTTCAAACAAATTATCATAATTTGCTCATGCTACACACAATAAATTCTCAAATTATGGGCTCTGCAGACTGTTGACAAAATGCATCTACCTGGTGCTTTGATGAGATTTTTTTTAAAACTTCATTTGGTTTATAAACTGATTTACAAACTGAATAAAGCTCTACAGAGTTTCAACAAAGAACCAAATGGATGTATGTCATCAGCTGACATCTTTCTTATGGCTGACACAACGTAACAAACATCAAAAGACTGAAATAAATTTTGTAACTTGGACATACGGAGAGAACGAATGAGGAAAGCTTGACAAAAAGGATATGTGTGTCAGAGATGGAAGGAACAAGGAGAAGCAGGAGACCAAATTGGAGGTGGAATGACAAAGTGAAAAAGAATTTTGGGTGATTGAGGCCTGAACTTTCAGGAGAGTGAAAGGCATGCACGGAATACAGTGACTTGGAATGATGTATCATACTGGAGTCGATGTGCTGTCAATGGACTGAACCAGGGAATGAATAACATCCAGGGAAGACCATGGAAAGTTCTGTGGGGCCTGGATGTGGATAGGGAGCAGTGGTTTCAGTACATTACACATGACAGCTAGAGAATGAGTGTGAGTGGAGGTGGCCTTTTTTTGTCTGTTTCCTGGCATTACCTCATTTACACAGGGAGTGGCGATGCTGTTTCCTGTGGGGTGGGATGGTGCCAGGAATGAATGAGGGTGAGCAAGTATGTACATGTGTATATATGTATATGTAGGTATATGTATGTATATATGAATATGCTGATATGTATATGTATGTATATGCATGTATATATGTGTGTATATGAGTGGGTGGGTTTTTCTTCGTCTGCTGCCTGGTGCTACCTCGCTAAACGCAGAAAATGGCAATCAAGAATAATATAATAAACATAATATATACAAGTACATACATAATAATAATACATAAAAATTGCCAAATATGGTCCTTTTATACAAATACACTATCACTCGGGCAAACATGACAAATATTTGGTCAACATAAAGTAGTAGTAGTAAGTTGGAACATTAGGTAGATGCATTAAGTAGGTAGCAGTCATTAGGAACACACTGTTGTTCACACTGTTGAGGTGGATGGACAGACAAGTCATACAACAGCCAGTAGGTGGTTGGCAGGCCATTAGTGCGGTATCACCAAGTGCAGCAAAGGTGAAAGGAAAAAACAGCACAGTGTAGCACATTGATTACTGTGGGCGTAAAATAGAAAAAGAAGAATAGAGTGTAGAAAACTATATGGTGTAAAGAGTGGTAACTTTTTGTGGTTGGCAGCGCTGTTTCTCCAGGCGCAGTGTCTAGTCATTTTGCTCCACTAAGGCAAGGGCAAGCCACTGATTTGCTGTTCAAAGTTGCCACAAAGTGTCCAATGATGAACTTAACACTTGTGCCCGCTGGGCACTGCCCAACAGTGTGGATGCTCCTTTGCATTGTACTCCAGCTTCACTCATGAAGTAATTTTCAACCATTCAAGAAAAAGTTTAGTTGTCGTCCACCCTTTTTTAAAGTACCACGGTGGATATGTGGAAGAATCTTCATTCCTTTAAAGGCCCTCAGGTGAACATTCTTACCAGTTACCATCAGCTTGGTTTTATCTGTTCCTGCAGCACTGCTGCAGCCAAGAATTGTTACCCTATCTTTGGAATCCTTACCCCCAGATGAAGATTCCTCAATTCATGGGCAAGGGTTTTTCATGGCATACGACGCCAATATAGGGCAGATTCGTCAGCATTATACACTTATTCTGGGGCTAAGTTTTCCACTGCCACTAACTGTGTAAATTTATTCACAAACTTTGTCGCAGCTAAGCATTTTGCCAAAAATGCTTACACCTTCATTACATCATAGCTTAAACCACTTTATAATTGCACTGTATAATTCTGTACTCCTGGCACCTTTCAAAGTTTTCCGAAACTTTAAATTTTTCTGGCTTTCATTTTCAGCAAAGAAACATAAGAATCTGCTCCTTTCATTTCTTTAAGTCATACACAGTTGATGATCCAACCTCACAGCAATCACACAAAGTCTTTACAGAAGTTCCTTTATCTAATTTTCTCAGAAACAAAACCTTTTCAAGCGTCAATATATATGCTTACGCTTACTAGCACTAGCACCATCTTCTGCACCTCTTGGTCTCTTGGATAACATCCTGAAGGGCTAAAATACAGCTAAATATAAGAAATTAACTGGACTGTTAGTTAGCTCGGCTGCAGTGGAAACAGATCTTGGTGCCTCAGCGCTGCTAACTTGCTAACAGCACCATCCTGGTGGCAGATCCACAAACTAATGGCAGCAGATTCAAAACATGCTGGACCATGGGAGTTGCCGGACCACAGTGCGCTGGATTAGAGAGGTTTGACCTCTATACCTATGTGAGTAGGAAGGATGTCAGCAGGCACTATTGGATTGCATACTAATTAATAGGCTTACAGAAGAGAGGCTTTTGGATGTGAATGATGTGCTAAGAGGGGCAATTGGTGGGATGTTTGATCATTACTTTTTGGAGGCTAAGATGAAGATTTGTAGAGGTTTTTGGAAAAGAGCAAACATTTTGGATGATGAGAGAGTAGGGAGAATGAGTGAGCTTAGAAAAGAGACTTGGGTGAAGAAATACCAGTAGAGATTAAGCGTAGAATGGCAAATGGTGATAGTAAACATTTCTAGGGGAATGGATGAGGAATGGGAGGTATTTTCGGAAGCAGTGCTGGCATGTGAGAGAGATGCATGTGTCATGTGGGAGGATGGCACATTAGAAAGGGTAGTGAGTGGTGGGATGCAGAATTAGAGATGCTAGTGAAAGAGAAAAGAGGTACATGGGTGATATTTACATGGAATGAGTGCAAATGATTGGTAGATGCTTAAGAGAAAGCAGCAGGAAGTCAAGAGGAAGATGCATGGGGTGAAGAAAAAAAGCAAGAGTTGGGTTGAGTGAGTCAGTAAACTTTTGGTTATTAGTGTGAAATACAAGAAAGTAAATGGGAATGTCAGTGAATGGGGAAGGGGAAATGGGTAGTGGCAAGATGAGGAGGAGATGGAGTAACAATCTTGAAGGACTTGAATACGTTTGACGATAAGAGTGGCAGATGTCATGGTGGTATGCGGAGTAAGAAAGTCATGGAGAGTGGGTTGGTGGACATGCGGTGAAAGCCTTGCATATGATGAAATGTGGCAAGGCTGCTGGAGTGGATGGTATTACTGTTGAATATCCAAAGAAAGGGGATGACTGTGTTGTTGATTGGTTGGTAAGGATTTCAATGTATGTATAGATTGTGGTGAGGTGCCTCAGGATTGGTGGAATGCATTTATAAGGGGTAATGGTGAATATTTAAACTGCAGAAGTGTAAGTTTGTTGATTGCATAATATCAGATTTAGAGGAATGATGTGGCTTTAGAAGGAATGATGTGGCTTTAGAAGTGGTATAGGATGTGTGGATCAGGTGTTTGCTTTAATGAATTTGTGAGAAATGCTTAGAGAAACAGAAGTATTTGTATGTGGCATTTTTGGATTAGGAGAAAGTATGATAGGAGCAATAGAGATGCCTTATGGAAAGTCTTGATAATGTATAGTGTGAAGTAAAAGCTGTCAGAAGCTTTGAGAAGTTTATATCAAGGGGTTGAGGCATGTGTACAAGTAGAAAGAGAGGAGAGTGAATGGTTCCAAGTGAAGGTTAGTCTGTGTCAGGAGTGTATGATATCACCATGGCTATTTAGAATGTATATGAATGGGATGGTGAAGGAGGTAAGTGCAAGAATCTTGGAGTGAGGGGTGAGTATGCAGTCTGTAAGGTATGAGAGGGCATGGGAAGTGAGTCAGGTGTTTGCTGACAGTTTTGTTAGCAGATTTGAGTAGGACACTGCTGAAGTTCGTGATTTAGTTTTGAAGAATGTGTGAAAGGAGGAAGTTGAGAGTAGATAAGAATAAAGCAGGGTTATTAGGTTTCACAAGCTAAAGGGACAGATTACGTGGGTTGTGAGTGTGAACGGAGAAAACTAGGAGGTAAAATGTTTTAGATTCCCTTGAGTGACATGGTGGTAAATGGAACATGGAAGCAGAAGTGAGTGGATGGGTGACCGGGTGAAGGTCCTAGGAGCATTGAAGAATGTGTGGAAAGAGAGGCCATTGATTGCAAGGGCAAAAATGGGTGTTTTTGAAAGCAGAGTATTTGGAAATGCAATGTTTGAGGAAAATATGTGGTATGAAGTGGTTTGATCGAATAAGTAATTAGAAGGTAAGAGAGAGGTGTGTAATAAAAAGAGTATGGTTGAGAAAGCTGAAGAGGCTGTGCTGAAATGCTTCAGACATATGGAGATAGTAAGTTAGGAAAAGTTGACAAAGAGTATATATGTGTCAAAAGTGGAAGGAACAAGAAGGAGACCAAAGTGGAGATGGAATGATGGAGTGAAAAAGATTCTGAGTGATTGGGGCCTGAACATTCAGGGGGGTAAAAGGTGTGCACTGGATAAAGTGAATTGAAACAGTTTGATATATAGGGGTCAATTTGCTGTCATTGAACTGAACTAGGGCATGTGAAGTGGGTAGGATAAACCTTGGCAAGGTTTGTGGCATCTGGTTGTGGATAGGGGGCTGTGGTTTCAATGCATTACACATGACAACTAGAGAATGGATGTGAGCAAATGCAGCCTTTCTTCATCTGTTCCTGGTGCTACCTTGCTAATATACAGAATGGCGATCTGGTATGAATTAATATAGAGGTAAAGTAATTTAAGGTAAATATTTAGATATTTAGGCATATTTATGTTATGTTTGTCCTGGTAATTTTACATGTGTAAGTGGAAGTATATATACAGAACTGTATGTATGATATTGATATTCTCTGAATTGTAATTGTCTTTACAGAGATGGAATGTGTGTTGATCCAACACATTTATATCATGAGCTTCTGGCCAATTACCACTCCCCAGACCACAGTGATGAAGACAACTTGGATGGGGCAGGAGGTGGTGTGTTTAGAGGGCAGGGTAGAGGAGGTCATAACAAGGGTCTCAGAGGACGTGCTCATGGTCGTTCAGACAATCGTTCATGGCAGCAGATGTCTAGAGATCTCTTGAGAAATATTTTTGAAAGGGAGGATTCTATGCCCTTCAGGTAAGTTTTTGAAAATGTATAACGTAAAAGACATTTGATTCTTAGGTATGTTTTAGAAAGTTTGCATGCTGTTCATAAATGCTTACTGAAAGCATATGTGATAGTTTTTAAGTGTTTCTTAAAAGCAGGATAGAATTTATAAAGAATGAAGATTTTGTCAGAATAAATCATCAGAAAGATATATGGATGTAATTCTGTCAGAGTGGTATGTTCACATTTTACGGCAGGGGACAGGCTGGTCAAGAAGATGTATGGCAGTTCAGAATCCATGACAGATTAGTGGATGAGGGTGCAAGAAGATACTTGAAACAACTTGAGCATTTTATTTCTACATTTCAGTTGAGGGAACAGAAAAAAGATTTGAACGAAGGTATATATGTGCAACTCAGGTCAACTTTCTGGATGGTGTGATGTCTTTTTCTCGCTGGTTCCTGTACCATGGACTCTTCTCCCTTCATGGTGTGGGCTTCAGTATTTCTTTGTCATATATCCTCAAATATCAGTTTTGCTGTTATATTTGCCAGTTTAAAGAATCTTTATGATTTTCTGTTTCCTCCTTTGTGAGTTAAGCTGCCTCAACCATTTTTCTATCTTTATATCACTGAACCAAAACATAGGAATGTAGTGCTGTATTTGTCTCAGATGTCTTCCTCCACCCTTATCCACTTGTATATACAAGTAGTGTACAATTGCCCATGGAAATGATGTCACTGTTTGTAGTATGATTCATGCAAGCAGTGGTATCTGGAGGTGAGTGAATTATGACTTAGTGCTCAGTGGACTGGATGCTGTTGTAGGATGAAAGTATATTAACAAACTTTTGATGCAAATTTCTCAATGCCTAACCTTTTTGTAGCAATCCCAAATGTTTAGGCAGGTATAAGGCATGCAAATGAGCAAATGAGTAGTAAAAGTAAAAGAGCCATATCTCACTCCCATGCTTTAAAGATGAAGACGATTTGTGCAGAAAAATAAAAGGACTGTCAATCTGAATTTATTAGTAACACAAACTGATAACACGTACTTTTAGATGTGAAATGTGCTGCATATGGTTCACTTCCTTGTTTGGAAGTTGTTTTATTTAGAGAACAATATGGAAGGCATTTGATGCTCTAAAATAGATATTTATTAAATAAATGTTCAGAGAAGTTAACAATTACTCATTTGACATTTGTTTTCATGCCATATGTTTTCATCCCTCAAGGCAGTGAACATGGAAAATATATATACTTGGCATATTCGGTAGAGAGATAGCGTAAATGTGGTGAGTATGAATGGTACTTCAATTCATATTATTTATGCGGCACTCATATCAGCTTAAGTTATTCATTGTGATGACTGATTTTAACTCTTCAAATTATTTCTGAGTGTCCCTGAGTGATATTCTGGTATGGCATATTATTTCGTTTGAAAATATGCTAAACGTTTTTGTACTGATATTTGCATCTTACATGGGCTTGATATTTCTGAGGAGAGAGAGACTAGTATTACCTTGCTCATTATATTCTCAAAAAAGTGCATCGCTGATATGTTTTTAGGCAAAAACAAAAGTAGCTGCTGCTTGTTCATAGAAAACATGCTGTGACAGACTGCAAGAAACATGAATATTGGTACATCCTTCTTCCTTTTGAAAGACATAGTATTATACTGTATATTTGTACATCAACTTAGAAAACACTTGCTTATTACAAAGATATAATAGGGTTACAATATATGTTAGTATTAAAACAAAATGAAATTATTTATTGGCACAATTATATGAGTATTTTTATATACTAACATACTGGCTTGATTAGAATGTAAACCTTAAATCTAAGTGGAAGCATATTTATAGTTGGTCTAATGCTGTACTTAGTACCTCCACCTGCTTCACTAGAAATATCTTCTTTATTACCTATTTCACCCCTATCCTGGTCCTGCATGCTACTTGGTACATGCACACTGTATCTTCATTATCCTCCAAACCCTATATCAACTTGTATATCTCTTCATACTGTCTCGTGGGGTTTCTTCATTGTCCAGGTCTTATTCACTAGTCTCTCTCTTCAGTGCTGGCTTTTGTGTTTTACTGTCAAATAATTTGTTATTACCTCATATAACCTCTCATCCAACCTCTTCTTCACTGTTCCTTTCTGTCAGGTCTTGTCTCCAATAGTATTTGGTTTGATCCTTACTGCAGCTCCTTCTTCTAATGAGTCAAAGATCTTTAGCTGTGTTATTGTAGTACCATGCACTCTTCACATTCTTCAGTCTTTTCATTTCCTTTTCAAGTGAGACATCCATCCCTTGTAACTCTAGTGGCTTAGATCACATTGGTAACAATGTCTGTGTCCTTCTATCAAGATTCTGTTGAGCTTGACTCATTTCCATATCTTGAGTAGGAGTGTTTCTGTAGTCGTGCCTCACCAAAAATTAATAATTTTTACTGATCACAGCCTTCCTGATCAGACTCTCAGCAGTTTTGACAGCTGATTTGGCCATTTTGTTCAACTGACGGTACTTAGGCCTGCTTGTTTTGTGTTGAAAATCATGTTTGTCTGCAAAGCCCCTGAACTCCCCTCTGATGAATTGTAGTCCATTGTCACTAAGCACTGATGGAATCCCATATCTTATAAAGTGAGCTTTCAGTTTTCTGATGACTGCGCTGATCCTTGTCAGCTCCAGTATGTCAACTTCCCAAAAGTTGCTGAAATAGTCCCCAACCAGTAAAAAGTTATTGATTCCTTAGCTCAAACAGATCAATACCTACTCTCTCCCATGGTCAGTCTGTTCTCTTGTGAGACTCTACGGTTTCCCTGTTGGGTGCTGTTGAATTAGTTGCATATTTCACTCTGGGTATGTTCTCTTTGATCACAGCATTCATACTCAGCAGGTATACACATTCCCTTTTAGGCCTTCTACACCTATATGAGTCAAGAGTATTGCCCTCTTGAGCTTGGCATGCAAAGCATGAGTTATGACAGTCTTATCCCCCTATCAAACCATTTTGTACTAAGAACTAATCTCTTGAATAAAAAGATGAGGGGACAGTATCTTTTGCTTCAGGCCACCCAGAGATTATGGCTTCCAAGAGCAAATTCATTGTCTCATCATTTGCTGATGCTTTTTTTATCATCTCCAGATGTTCTGGTCTGATGGGTAGGATAGTTACCATGATTATATTCTCAAACATGTATCTCCCTCCATTTTTTGGTAAGTGAGTCCTTGACAGAAAATCTGCAGTGTGAATGTCCCTCCCAGGATGATTTTCCAATTCTTTGGTGAGCTCGAAGTAACATTCCTTGTAGTTGCTTTGCTGCTTGGTTTGGAGTTTTTTTATGATTGATTGTTGAGGTTTGTGGTTTCTTATTACTCTGCTGAGTCTCCCAAAAGTATACTGGTGAAACTCTGTCAGAATAAATACAATTAGTAGCATCTCTTTGTCTGTGCATACCTAGTCTCTGCATAAGTCAGCGCTCTGCTTGCATAAGATATTGGTTTACCTTTCTACATCAACGTACTCAGCCTGTCTCTCAAGCATCACAGTGAATAACAAGTGGTTTGTTTTGGTCATAGAAAGCTAACACTGGTGAGGATGTCACTAACTGCTTGACCTTGTCTAGAGCTTCCTCCTGTACTCTTACCCATTGCCATTCAGCATCCCTATTATTAAGTTAATGAATAGGCTGCATGACATAAGACAATTTAGGTAAGAATTTAGCTAATTCACCATGTCTGCTGATCCCTGTACCTGTGTCACATTTTGTTAAGTCTTTGTCCTTACAGTGGATGCTGTCTTATCAGAGTCAGGTTTCAAACCATACTTGAATATCTTGGTAACTTGATTCTGTCATATAACTGTTGAGCTTGATCCCTTGTGTTCAGCATCTTTGTAACAGTTTATGTACATTATTATCATGATCAGTAGCTAGTTCATTGCCTCCAGTCCCACATACTGATATGTCATCAGCTACACATAAAACTCCTTTCAGATCCTCCAGGGCTGCATTTAGCCTCTTTTGAAACATTTCAATACATACACCTAAGCCAAATGGTAATGTTAACCATCTGTACTTTCCTAGTGGTGTTTGAAATATAGTAAGATAGCTTGACTGATCATCTAGTACACATTGCCATTAACCATTCTTGAGATCAAACTTTGAGAACAATTTAGCCTTTTGAAATGTCAGGTAATACATCATCAGTCACTGGTATTGAATGCATTTATCTTTTCAGATCTTTATTCAGTACTTGTGGATTAATGTAAATTCTGATGTCACTTGATTTCTTGCATCCAATAACCATACCACTTACCTATTCTGTTGGTTCATCCACTGTGGGTGTGACCTTCATTATTTGTAAATCATTAAACTTATTATAAACCTTTTCTTTAACACTGACTGGCACTCTAAAAGATAATATTGCTACTGGGTTAAACGATGAGTAAAGTTTGTTTAACAACAGTAGGTAATTTTCATAGGTCTTCTGAAAACACATTGTAATTTAAGAACACATCTTGAACTGAACTTATATTCTCATAATTCACGATTATCAGATTCTTCTCTGCTGGTGTTGGTACCCAAAATTGGTACAAGACCCTGTGCTACAACAAAGTAAGAATATTTTGTTTTACTCTTACAATTGACAGTAACTATTCTACACTTTCCCAGTTGGCTTATCTTAGTAGTATTCCACATGTACAATACTGTATCACAAGGCTTTAATTGTTTGTCAGGCACTAAATGTTGAGGAATACGTTCAGGCTTGTGCCATGGTTAATTTGAAAACTTACCTTCTTACCGTCTATATCCATGGATGTCATGATGGCCTTGTCACTGCATTGTGTTGAAACCTTCATAACATACTGGACAATGAAGTCATCTTCTAGTTGTGCGTCGTCTTGAATACCACTGACCATACTTCCCTTAAAACGCTTCCTTGGTTATGATCTGCATGTACTTGTGAAGTGATTCTTTTTGTTGTACGTGCTACAGGTCGTGCCATATGCTGGGCATTCTTCTTTCTCCCAGATATGCTGGGCATTCTTCTTTCATCCAAATATGCTTGTTGCCACAGAACTTGCATTCCCTCATGGGTGTGTGTCGAGGTGTGGTCCCCTTGTTGGATGTCTTCATTTGATTTGTCTTGTCATGTCTTTTCTCCAAGTCATTCTAGTCTTAGATAGCTGACTATGTTTTCATTGCAGCCACTATGTATTTTTGTACTGGTTTATGTGTCTGATTTGTTGTTACAGTATTTGATGAGAAAACCATTCTAAAGCTTGATTAATAGATTTCTGTTCCTGTTTCACAAAATGTGTGTCACCTCAAAAAATAAAAGCAAAAATAAAGCAAGTTTGGTAGTTGCTATATATCACTTTTTTATTTAAAGTTTCTGGAAATGGGGACATCATTTACTGACCCAACTTAACTGTAATTGAAAGTTTAAGAAGAGGAAGAGGTAGACAGTAAGTAGATAGATAGATGATTTGAGAAGTATCTTTTACGTGTTTCAAATGAAGATGCCAGAGGAATGATACAAGATGAGATGCATGATAAGCGTTATGTATGTGGAGATGGTTTGATAAAAGACTTTTGTCTCACTTGACAAACCATCTTATTGTGCAACATTAAAAAGCAAGAGGCACTTATGTTAGCATGAAAGTTCATCTATCTATCTACCTATCTTTATCTCTGACATATGTTCTTTCCCTGAATTCCCTCATCAAAAGTCTCCATAACTGGTGAACTCCAGTGCTGCTTCTTAGC
>JAUUDW010317440.1:0-13430 GCA_032361385.1 Panulirus guttatus
TTTCTTGGTTTAGTTTCATATATTCTGCACTCATTTCTAGCTGTAACTGTCTGATGTTTCTCATCAAGATGGCGTCTACTCCAAAGCGTTCTATGTGTTGTTTAGTTTGGACATACATTGCTTGAATAATTCTTAGTTTCTCCATAGTTTTATCATAAGGTAATGTTCTGCAGTTGATAGTGGGTACTGCACTGCCTTTTGCTGTTGTTATGGCATTATGTAATTTTTTTGTGTCAACGAGGTAGCACCAGGAAACAGACGATAAATGGCCATATCCACTCACAACCATACACAAGCTGTCATTTGTAATGCGCTGAAACCACATCTCCCTATCCACAGCCAGGCCCCACAGACCTTTCCATGATTTACACAACGTTTCACATGCCCTGGTTCAGTCCATTGACAGCCCATTGACCCCAGTATACGGCATCGTTCCAGTTCACTCTATTCCATGCTCTCTTTTCATCCCTCTGCATGTTCAGGCTCCAGTCACTCAAAATCTTTTTCACTTCATCCTTCCATCTCCAATTTGGCCTCCTGGTTCTCTGTTCCCTCCACTTCTGACACATATCCCTCTTTGTCAACCTCATTCTCTCCATATGTCTAAACCATTTCAACACACCCTCTCTCTCTCTCTCTCTAAAGGTATAGTAGCCACAGTAATATTATTTGGAGGTGAGACATGGACTATAGATAAGGCTGTGCAGAGGAGGGTGAATGTGTTGGAAATAAAATGTTAAAGGACAATATGTTGTGTGTGGTGGTTTGATTGTGTAAGTAATGAAAGTGTAAGAGAGAGGTTTGGTAATAAAAAGAGTGTAGTTAAGAGAGTTGAAGAGGTTTTGCTGAAATGGTTTGGACATATATAATGTGTGTGGAAAGGTTGATAAAAGAGGAAAAATGTGTCAGAATTGGCAGGAAGAAGAAGAATGGGGAGACCAAATTCAAGATGGAGGGATGAAATGAAAAAGATTTTTGAGCAATTGTGGCCTGAACATGAAGGAGGGTGAAAGACGTGCACAGGATAGAGTGAATGGGAACAATGTGGTATACAGGGGTCAACATGCTGTCAGTGGATTGAAGCAAGACAAGTGAAGTGTCCATGGTAAACCATGAAAACATCTGCGGGGCCCCATTGTGGATAGGGGAACTGTGGATGTGGTGTATTGCAAATGACAGCTGGAAAATGGATGTGAGTGGATGTGGCTTTTCTTCATTTGCTACTGGTGCTACCTTGCTAATGTGGGAAATGGTGATCAAGTATGAAAAAATGAAAACTTTTACATTGCACAGTGAATGAAAACAAAAAAACTAGAGACCCTTATTTGAAAGCCAAAGTGAGAGAATTAATTCTAATTAAAAAACTAATACTTTATTAGAATGTTTAAGAATATCCCACACACAGTGTATGTTGGATATTAGGACTGCTGCACCAAAAGGGTTATGAAGTACTTTACTGTACTTGTGAAACATCAAAGTCATACAGTCAAATATGATTATGTAATGTTCATAGTATGCAGTTATTGATTGCATGTTTATTCAGCAGGATGTGGCGACTTCCCCAGATATGGAACACCGATTTGACAGTACTCCATGCCAGGTTGACAAGCACCTGGATTTTATTGCTGTAAGCAAAAGTAAGCACATCTTGATTATTTTATACTTTCGGAACGTAACATTTAGCTAAAGATACTTTACACTCAAGATCAAAAGGGGGGAATTTCTATACTTCACGTTACACTTGTTGAATGCTGTATAGCATTTAGGAAATGGAGATTTAACACTGAAACCTCCTGTATAAATTTCCTCTCTCTGCCTGTATGACTTTTTTTTTTTTTTCAGTGAAAAACATTTTTCTGCTCACAGAATGAGAAATGATTTTATGAGCTGAAGGAAAACTGTGAAAGTAAATCAGTCCCATATAAACCCAGATTAGATAGCTATGTAAATGAGAGTGGCAACAGAGACAACCAGTATAATTCATTAAGGTTTGTAGTAAGTGCTATTTGCTTGCCTTTGCCCTTTGGCAAAATTGCAGTGTATTTACAAGGTAGGTACTCTCTCAGATCATAAATCGTAGAAATCACTACAGCATATAAAATGGAAATGAGTGCATGTGAACATGATACAGCAACAGAGAACAACATTGAGTTGAATGATATATGTTTTCAGCATAGCAAATCAGACTGGAAAAAGATCATTGAGAGGAGTCAAAACACAAATTGCAATCACATCTTCAGAGACCATAACCTGTTGGTAAACACAAAAATATATGAGATTTAAGCCAGATAATCATTGGCCACACATCAAAGAAAAAAGGTACAAAATGGAATATACCTAGCCAGAAAACTGTGTATGAATAGATGAGCAGGAAAAAGAATCTTCATCCCACAAGTTTCTTTTCCAAGCATGCTCACTCTCACCCCTCTCCTTCTACCAACATTTTTCCCTCTTTTCTGAAAACCTCTGCAAATCTTCATCCTCGCCACCACAGGATAGTGACCAGACATTCCACAAGCTGGCCCCCTCAGCACATTTACATCCAAGTTTCTTTTGTATGCCTGTCAATTAACATGTAATCCAATAATGCCCGCAGACCATCTGTACACGTGCATGTTATCATTTTAAACCAGGCATTCCTAGTCGATTACCAGTTCTTTTTCAGCATGCAACTCCACAAGCTGTTCACCATGAAAATGTACCCCACTGAGTACCCCATTTACTCGAATTATACCGTTTTGTATTAGCACATTACTCATGCTTACATTTAAATCACCCATATTAATGCATGATCTCTTGCATCATAACTGCAGACACATTCACTTGGCTGCATCCAAAACACTTGCCTCCCATCATCTTATTTCTCATAGCCAGTTGCATAAGCATTAATAATCATCCATCTTTTGCAATCCACACTTTCATTTTTACCCATAGCAGTTTGGAGCTTACACTCTTTCATGGATCCTCACAGCTCATGCTTCAGACTGCCCACAGGAAACAGTGGAGTTGTAATTACAAGAGAATTTTCTCTTGAGATGAACACAAAATGGGTATTAATGGCATTTGTATAAGGTCAACAATCTCTTAAGTACATTGGCATGACCCTTGAGCTAGGTTTTTTGCATGGATTAAGCATAACTGTGGTATGCTCTAAAGTGCATTTGCCTCCCTTATCTTGGGTAGTCAGATGGCATATAAGAAAACTCCATTGGTAAGCAAGGATTCTAACTTGAAAACATGCTTTTAACAGGTTTCAAGCCAAATTTTTTATTACTTGCAGGGTATTAATGGTATCTTGGCTGATGAGATGGGTCTGGGGAAGACAGTGCAGTCCATAGCCTTCTTAGCACATATATGTGAGCAATATGGTAAGATTTTCAGCATATTATATACATTAATAAGAGTTGCTGTTCATGGTAAACAGGTATCAGGGATTTGATAACTATGCCATTGATTTACTGGCTTGTTTTCTTGGGTTATGAGATTATGATTGAATTTTATTGTCCACTTTCTTATGACAGGCAAAATTCAGTCATTCTCCTTGTTTGACAGGATCTCTTTGAGAAAAGCAGTGGAGCATTACTTTGGATGTACTGCACTGTACTGTGTTTGTAGAAAACTTTTAATATTTTGCCGTTCACACTAATGTGTGTGATCAAACTGTTTGTGTATATATATGATGGTCAATTAGCAAATACAGTTGAGGGCAAAAGTAAAGGTGAATTTTCCCTCCTCTGTGGTATTTACTGCAAGCTTTGTGAAATTTCCAGGGAATACTGGGTCAGGATCTTTCATGCGCACATAAAGCAGGTGACAAAGCTCACTTTCCATCACTTTTTGATCAGTCCTCAAATTACTGAAGCCCTTGCCCTTTGGGATACACCCTCATCCTGTCATCAACTACCACTGGGCTGATGTCATCAACCAACTGGCTCTTATTCATCCTAAGCCTTACAGTTCTCTGGGTTCCCATCACATACAGTTTCTGCAAAAGACTACGTCCTGTCTATCTGTCTACCTATATCTTTGATGCCTGTTCCCTCTGGGAACTCCTGTCATTGGGTGGCCATGGCAAAAGAGTCTCCACTTATTCCTTTCCTTACATGCCTCCTTCTCAAACACCATTCCACCCTATATATTTTCTAAGGTGATATGTAGTTAAGGTTTACTGGTGGATACATACATATGACACTGTTGGGTGAAGTCAACTTACATCTGGTTACTGAGACTAGTGTTTCTAACTGTACGAGCACCAGCAACCCACATCAGTGTGCCTTAGGCTATCATTAGGGAAGGATGTTCTTTCTTTACTCCTGGTTGCCACTTTGTTCAGGGAATTTTTCTTCTGGACACTGTATTTCTTCCACCTGTACTTCAAGATTGTTGGTTCCTACTTTTTTAAAGTTGAGAAAGCCCCTGATTTATATTTGGAAGCAAGAAAATGTGGTAACACTTGAGATTTCTAGGCGTACTGGGCGTTCAGAACACGCGATCATGTATCTGCTTGCCAGTGCTCACAGCCTCCCTTACAGTGTCACCTCACCACCAAAACCTATCCCAGGTCCTCCAAAGAAGACTTCTAGATATACAGATAACCTCCAAAGATTAGAAATATTGAAACAACACTGCATTTCAACTGCTGAACTCAAACAATGCCATCCAAACCTTCTAGGAAACG
Source organism: Panulirus guttatus (assembly GCA_032361385.1). NCBI lineage: Eukaryota > Metazoa > Arthropoda > Malacostraca > Decapoda > Palinuridae > Panulirus > Panulirus guttatus. The sequence goes on from JAUUDW010317440.1 coordinate 4,679, forward strand.
TATCTCAAAGAACAGTTCAACATCACCAGCAAGAGGAGCTTCACAATTCCTCCTGCAAGCCAGCAGCCAAACTCCTGCTGATGAAGGAAGTGAAATGCAAGCAACTCATAATTGCAAAGAGGAAATACGAGGATTGGAGTGAGCAACAGTGGGGTAAAGTGATGCTCTTCGATGAAAGTTCCTTTAAGTGTGTTCACTTGAGGCAGGGAAGGGTGAGTAAGTTGTGGGGTGCCAGCTGGTATAACTCTTGTTTCATAGTGAAGATGGTGAGAAATTCAGATTGTGTGATGATCTGGGATTGCTTTACTGGTATATTGGGTGGAGGGTTGTACAACTTACCTAAAAATGCTACAATGAATGGAGATCAGTACATTTAGGTGCTAGAGGACCATCTGCATCCTTTTTGTGAGGTTCATGGGTGTGTCACTTCATGCATGAGAGTACCTCCTGCCATAAGGCTAGAAAGGTGATAAATTGGTTATCAGAGAAAAAATATTCAACTGTTGGTTGGCTTGGGAACTCCCCTGACTTTAACCCAGTTGAGAACTGCTGGAACCAGATGAAAGTCATGCGTTCTTTCTGCAAACATGGACCTAGAACACTTCAGGAACCTTATCAGTTTTATGCCCAGACATCTGCAGATAGTAGTCAGGGACAAAGGGAGATGATGAAGTAATAAGATGTAAACATGACATTGCCTTTGAAAAGTTATGGAAGTGAACAAGACTTTTTTGTGAACCCTATAGACTTATACACATATTTGTCATCTGCTATAGTCATTCGGCTTCATATGAGATTAGTATTCAGTTTCTGTTTCATTTCATTTCAATTTTATTGTGTTGGTGTTATAATTCCTTTAAGATATATATTTAATGAAGTAGGAAGTTAAATTGCTTGTGTATGGGCATTATTTGTATGGAAGGAGGGCATTTGATTGGGAGGTATGCAAGAGAAAGCAGCAGGAGCTGTTGTAGGGGCTTAAAAATGGGGCAAATGAGAGTCTAAGTGAGTAAGTATCAGCAAACTTCAGGGAAATTAAGAAAATGGTTTGGAGGGAAGTATGTTCAGAGAATGAGAAAAACAAGAGAACAAATGGGAGCATCAGTGAAGGGCACAAATGTGGAAGTGGTAATTGGCAGAAAGGAGGTGAAGAAGAGATGGAGTGTGTATTATGAAGGCTTGTTGAATGTGTTTGATGATAGGGTGGTAGATTAGGTGTTTTGGACATAGAGGTGTGTGAAGTGAGAGAGTCATGACAAGTGATTTGGTGAAAGCCTTGCATAAGATGAGGTTTAGCAAAGTGACAGGAGTGAATGAGATTGCAGCTGAATCTCCTAAGATAGGGAATGATTGTGTATTTGATTGGTTAGGAATGATTTTCATTGCGTGTATGTCACATGGTGAGGTGCCTGAGGACTGGTAGAATGCCTGTATAGTGCCATTGTTTAAAGGCATGTGGGACTGAAGGAAATGTTCAAGTTACAGAGGTATGTTTGATGAGTGCACATGTTGTGTGGGAGAGTGGTGATTGAGAGAATGATGGCATGCATAGAGCTTCAGACTGGGGAGGATCAAGTGTTTGAAGAATGTGTGCGAGAAATATTTAGTGAAAGAGAAGGACTCCTATGTGGTTTATGTGGATCAGGAGAAAGCATATGATAAGAGGTATTCAGTGGGAAAATACTGTCAGTAGGCTGAACCATTGCATGTGAAGCAGTCAGGGGAAACCATGAAGGGGTCTTTGGGGCTTATTTGTTTCCTCCTTTTCCTTTTTCCATTATACTCTGACATATACCCAATGAGTCACACTGTCCTTGCTCATCCTCTTCTTAAGTTCAATCCATTTCTGCACACCCTCACATCCGCACAGTACTGACGGGACCACAGTACCATAAGTGAGAGCCCTCTCTTTATATTGTTGGTTGGCTGTTTCAGGTAGAGTCCATACTTAAGAATTAGATAAGAAAATTTTTGCTTAGGAATGTAACCCCCCATACAGCATGGATTTAATTTCTCCTCTAATGATGGATCACTAGAATGATGGCTCTCCGGGAACATAACCTCATTGCTAAGTGGGGCCACTCGGTGTTGGATTATGAGAGTAAGAAAGGGGAAACCATAGAAGGATGTAAAAGGATGTATGACATCAGACAGCATATGGAAAAGAAATTACTTATGAGTTACTGTGCTGCACATCAAAGAATAGGATGTCAAATAATGATATGCTGTTTGTATAAGAGAGAAAAATTTTCCATGGCTGAAGATGTATAACATGATAGTGTTTACCGTTTGTAGATTTTTTGCTATTAATTTTTTCTCTTTTTATTTTAGATACTTGGGGCCCCTTCTTGATAATCACACCAGCTTCTACTCTTCATAATTGGACTGGGGAAATAGCCAGATTTGTGCCTGATTTTCAGGTATGAAATTAGTTGATTCACATATAGCTTTAGAACTTCCATATTTCACATTTATGTGACCAGCTTATACTTATGTGTGTATCTGGGCTCATGAGGTGCAATCATTCCCCTTATTTATTCATATTTGATAAAAAGAGGAAGACTGCACATAAACAGTTCGAGTGCAATCTTTTGTGTTTATACTGTAATTCTTTGGGCTATAGCAGAATGCCCAAGGATCTATCCTTTTGTTTCCTTCACCTGTTTCACCTCATAACTAAGATTTACTGCTGTACATTAGTGAACATTAATTTTTATAACTGATGTTTGAACTGATAAGAACATAGATTTTATCCAAACTATGGTCATGGTTCTGAAAGATTGTATGTATTGTTAATTCTTGAAAGAAAAGGGTGGCAAGCATTATCAGTCTTAAGACTTTTGTGATATTCTAGGTAATCAGTAATTTCAATCTTATTCAGCTCAGAGCTCTTTAGAGAAGCTTGAAGAGGGTGGTATTGTCCCTTCTTCCAAGGGCTTATCTGAGAATTGTGCGGTGTGTGTGGCAATAATAAGAAGATCTGCAAATCCAGCAGAGAAAGATTTAGATGGTTGTTGAAAGATTAAGATATATGCTCAATTTCTTTTCTTAAAGTTTATTATTAACAGATTTTTCCTTGTGGCCAAGTTTAGATTTTTTTGACTGAAAATTTGGCTTATGGCGTTACTTTGAAAACGAATGATTCATTGACATGGTTCTGTTTCAAGTGGCCTGGAGGTATTTCCAGACCTTCCTCATCTTACAGGATTGTCTAATTACATATTACCAGTTTACCATTCTAACTGTATATCAATTTACCCATCTATTACTGTGACTCCACTCTTGTTTGCATGGGATGTTAATGATAAAGTGCATAGATTTGCACCAGTTATGAAGATAGATTTTACAGAGTGTGGTCTCCATTGCAGACATTGCAGGCTGGCAAAGGATGTGGACATCCAGTTCCCAAGGGTAAATTTGATTCTGTAATTTCCTTCACCATGGTAGTTCAGCAATCTGGCAGGTGTTTTCCATTTCTCTCTTTGGTGAGCAGTAAAAGGAAATACCCATAACATAGAGAACAGAGACATTTGAAAATAGGCTACAGGAAACAGGAATAAACTTGGGCAGAATGGCTTAAACAGAGGGCATTAATGGATTCTGAGGAACAGAGACCTGGCACCATTGGAGCAAAGGAACATTTTGGGTTACTAGTTGATGCTATAGAGAGGGTAATATACACTACTTGGACAATTAAGCAAGCAAATGCATCGTTCAGTGAATTATTCAAGAAATTACAGAGTAATAAGGTCAGGTGTGTTGATGAAGTTGGAGATTTTAGAAAAAAACAGGCATGGGGTTGATGAGGCATTATTGCAGGACTTTTACTTGGAGGACAAGTTTATAGCACCAAAACTCAAAACATTGCAGAATTGAGAGATAGATAGATGTAGATTGCTGATAAGTTTTGGACTGGAAGATCATACTCTTTTCAAAGAGAAATGGATGGAAAAGGAAGAAGTACTTATTAAAAAGAATACTAGAGAGCATAGACATGCCAAGTACACTTTTGGAGATAAAAGAGACTAAAATTTTTAGATGTTGTACTGATCTGTAACTCTCTTGGGACAGCACCCTGATAAAAAGTTTTCCCCCATAAATGGTGGATTAGTACCCAACTTGAAAGATATAATATACCACTGTGAGCCATTTCTAAAACCCGTCATGAAACATAGCACCTCGTAGATATTAACAGCTTAGCATGACATAAAGGCCTTTGAATATTTGCATACCGCTGCCTTTTGAACTGAATGTGTACCCCATTGACCCCAGTGCATGATTATTCCTCTTTTTATTTGGAGATTATCACTTCTCCAATATTCAGCTTCACTCTTCATGGTCTCCTCACATCTGCAAATATGAAATTTGCTTGTTTTGTTAAATATTTTTTTTGAAGTTACATCACTTCCAACAGATGTGATGACATTTTGCTGTTTACTATGGCAGCTAGAAGAAAGAATAATGCTTCTGAAATCCTTAATTGAAAGACAAAAGAGAAAAATAACCTTAGAAATGAAAATAGATATAATTAAACTCAAGCTGGCAAATGTGATGCTGACATGGGTAGGTTACAATCACTTCCAGCAACAGTGGTAAGGAGTATTATTAAAGAGTATCTTTAAGATCAAAATATTTTCAGAAAATGCAGGTACTTCACTTCCTGCACAGGAGTGGATGAATGTGTAATATGAAACAGTTATTAGAGCTCTTGGCTGGAGGGCCAGCATCATTGTTGTATGCCTGTGAGTATGCTTTTAATTATTGTGAAAGGAAAGAGCTTATTTGAGGATTTGAAGAAAGCTTCTTGAGAAGGTTTTACCATAGAACTTTTTATTTATGTCTGTTTTGCAGTTGCATTGTGTTTTAATTTTTTCTAATCACTTGAAAAGATTTTTTGCCTTCTTTGTCCAAGAAAGTGATGCCAATTTTTAACATTGTCATTATGGGGAAACCTGTTTTGATTAAGGTTATTTTTATTAAAGTTACTTTCCCCAGGAACACATAATGATGTTAATGAAGGACTCCTTATAATGTATTACATATAAAGAAGAGTCTGTTGTAAGAGAAATAAATCATCTTGGTATGTTTTGTTCTTAGCTTAACTGTTATTATTGCATATCAGGTGGTGCCATATTGGGGTAATCCAGAAGAACGCAAAAATCTTCGAAAATTCTTTGATGGCAAAAACCTTGGGACTAGAGAGGCTAGTTTTCACATTGTTGTAACCAGTTATCAGATTGTCATACAAGATTTCAAATTTCTGAACCGCTTAAAGTGGAACTACATGGTTCTTGATGAAGCTCAGGCCATCAAAAGCATTAACAGGTATGATCTTTCATTAGGTGTATTTAAGATCCTTTCAAATTTTTCATTTCTTTCTTTGCAGGAGACTGAATTTTGGTTAGTATTTTATGTTTTACCCATTTCTCTATTTTAACATGAGTGTCTTTTTAATAATTTCACATCTTTGACTGCAGTGTAAATTATATTGATATTGGTTGTCCTTAGTAAAAGGATCTGCAGTTCTGTACATTCTAGCATTACAACAGTATTACTTGACCTCTTATGTAAGGCACTTTAGATCTGATTATTTATTTGGCTGTGCATGCAAAATAATAGAAATGTATTCCACACAACCACACATTTTCGTATCTTATTCTCTTGCGATGAAAATCTTTTATTTCTGAGCTGTGGATGTAATCCTGTAAGGATCTGAGACACTGTTTTGTAAAGGATTAGAGCACAGTTTTACCCCTCAAAGTATGGTGCATCTACTTACAGAAAATGAACGTATGAGTGTTAGTAATAATATTATTGATGCACTGGCAATATCTGTTAAAGATAAAGAAGTTACTAAACTGATAAAGTGTTATGAATATGGTAGTAAACTGCAAATTGTAGATATAAAGTGCAGAATGATTTATGTAGTCGGTGGTAGTTGGTTGGCAGCCACCAACCAGGGAGGTATATCACTAGTATTACTCACCTAGCTATCAGGAGGATTAGTGTTGGCTGCATAGTAAGCCAGCACTGCAGTAGTTGTCAAGTTGCACTTTGCTGACCCAGGTAGCTGTTTCTTGTGTTTGCCTCACCCACACATGGACTGCTGACATTCTGTCCACAAACATACAGTATCTCCTTGTCACATATATTCCATGAACAACGCTGAACTCACTCAACTCATTCTTCATAACTCTGGATTTTCCTGCAGTGAGCACTATGTACTAGTCCTGCCTTTTGGCAAAATGGTAGGAGCAATTGATAGAATTAGTAGGTAGGGAACATCAGATTGGAGCATTAGGTAGAAGTAGCAGGTAGGGACATTTAGGTGTGAGCATTAGTTAGAAGTAGTAGGTAGGGACATTTAGGTGTGAGGATTAGGTAGAAGTTGTAGGTTGGAATTTTAGGGAGAAGTAGTAGGTCGGAACATTAGGTGGGAGCCTCAGGAAGCACTGCACTGGAGTTGTTAAGGATGAGGCACCAAAAGACAAAGAAGCAGCACTTGAGTTCACCAGTTATGGATGCTTTTTTGCCATAGTCGCCCCCTTGAGGTAGTTCCTGGAGAGAACAGGCATCACAGATATAAATAGTTAGCTTCATTTTGGGTAAATTACAGCAGTTTTGACAGGTTTAGCCAGATCACAGCTTGTAACTCAAGTAACTGCAGGAGTTTCCTTTCCCTGGGTCATATTACTTTGCTTTAAGGACAAAGATACTTTAGTTAGGTGAAAATTTTGCAGCATGTTATAAAGATTAGGATTCACCAAATAGGGAATTACAGTGGAGTAAATGTTTTAACAAAACATTTCATATTTAAGGTGCATTCTGTGGTTTATGTCTCACAGTATGATTAGAGAGCAAATTTTCTGGAAACCTGAATGTACTTTTGATAATGATAATAGCAAAGACAGTATAACTTGTTGAAAGGATGTCTTGTTCTCTGAACACCGAATCTTGCTCTGACCTCGGCAAGAGATGTGTCTCCTGGCCAGTTCTCCTTGATAAAGAGAACTAGGAGATTTATGTTATTTTGTTTATAACTTCAGACAGCTTTCTTATAAGTTAAATCATCTTCCATACTCTTTGCTTTTTTAAAGACAGGAAGGCAGGAATATATGTTCCCTATCTCACTCTTAAAAACTTTCAGTAATCTCTATTTAAATGAAGTGAGAAAGTTTGCGTGAAAGATCTATTGTGAGTTGGTGAAAAACATGTTTTTAAAGTAGACTTCTCACTTGCCCTCATGTCATTACCTGGCCTGCCTTCTGGTGACATTATGAGGTCTAAGACTTTAATAATGGGGGACAGTTGATGTAACAAAATAGCTAGTTATACAAGATGATTACAGCATAGTTGATGGTTTGCACCTTCCATTATTTGAACTATATTTTTCAGATTACCCTTGTGACTCATCTTTGTTCTATTTTTCATATGCATTGTCACTATGGGATAATTGCCTGTGTGTTTTCTTCCCTTGCATAGGGTAAATGAAAAGCTTGTAAGAGAACTACTTGAAAGTTAAGGAAAGTGAGGAGTTTAGCTTAGATACATTTTTTCAGGCTCACAGCTGATTTTTTTTTGCAATATGTAGGGATTAGAGTATCTTCTTTTTCGGACTCATTTAAACTTTTTGCACTTCATCCTTTTTTGTAACAGGAAATGAAGTAGAAGTTTTAGAATAGATTGGTAACACCACTTACCTTATTCACTTCCTCCTCCCCAGAACCTTAAACCTCCATACATGTAAACTATAGCTCTCTCTTAGACTGCTGATAAAAAAATTTTCCTGGTAGAGGGGTAACATTGCTGTATTTTGCCATTTTTTAACTTGATTTACTTTATGATTATCCCTCTGAACTACAAGTAACAAATGCACAAAAACTTATACCTATGGTTTTACCTTAATTTTGTTATTAGTAACTAGCTGATGATGGTTATGGATGAATAACGAGCATATTTTTAGTGTAAAGAAAATCTTTCTTTTTAATCAACAGTCAGAGATGGAAGCTTCTCCTGGGATTCAGCTGCAGAAACCGTTTACTGCTGTCAGGAACACCCATCCAAAACAGCATGGCTGAACTTTGGGCTCTGCTGCATTTTATTATGCCTACACTCTTTGACTCTCACCTCTGGTTCAATGAGTGGTTCAGTAAAGATATTGAAGGGCATGTAGAAAATAAAACACATGTGGATGAGAGTAAGTGTTTTCTGTACATGATTACAAATTTTGGAGATATGCCTATGGCTTTTTTGATCAAAAGATAGCTTAGACAGTTGTAAGGTTTAAAATCATTCTACCTAACATGGTGGTCCCCTGCTCTTCATACAATCTGCTACCATGCACCAACTTAATATGTGCTGAAATTATTTGAATCTACCATACCAAACACTCAATCACTTACCTAACCAGTAGTTACTTTCAACTCATAGGTGGAAGTACATCTTACTTTAGGAGTACACCAAATTGCAGTAATGGTTACACTTTTTTCTCTAATACTGTAATAAAAACTACCAAACACTTGAAACAACTATCCATTTCTCCATAGCTCATATGTTTACTCTTAATTTACCATATATTACTGAAATATCCCTTATAGTGGTTTGAGAGGCTTCTCAACCCCACACCAAGCATTCATATGCTGTGTATACTTTTGGACATTCTTTTCTTGCTAGTTTGCTTTAGCAACACTAACATTTACTGATGCACATGTTTGTTCTTTCTACCATTTGCCATTTTTATCTGGGATTCCAT